>VMBQ01001550.1:150343-182972 GCA_007657795.1 Dreissena rostriformis
TGACCTAGTTTTTGACCCCAGATGACCCAAATACAATCCCAACCCAGATTTCATCAAGATAAACATTCTGACCAAATTTCATAAAGATTGGATGAAAACTGTGACCTCTATTGTCTACACAAGGTTTTTCTATTATTTGACCTAGTGACCTAGTTTTTGACCCCAGATGACCCAAATACAATCCCAACCCAGATTTCATCAAGATAAACATTCTGACCAAATTTCATAAAGATAGGGTGAAAACTGTGACCTCTACTGTCTACACAAACAAATTGTTGACGGACGCACGGACGCACACAAACGCGGGACATCACACGATCACATAAGCTCACCATGTCACTTGACAGGTGAGCTAAAAATGCACTTAGTGACCCCGTGACCTAGTTTTTGACCCGGCATGACCCATATTCAAACTTGGCCTAGACATCATCTAGATCAACTTCTGACCAAGTTTGGTGAAGATTGGATGAAAACAACTTGAATCAGAGAGCGAACACTTTATAGGGACCGACCGACTGGGCATCATGCATGTGCATAAAGGCTAATCAGGGACAACACTTTCCGCCTAAACTGGATTTTTGCTAAGAAGAGACTTCCTTTAAATGAAAAAGGTCATAAAAGCGGAAAGTGTCATCCCTGATTAGCCTGTGCAGACTGCACAGGCTAATCTGGGAAGACACTTAACGCACATGCATTAATCCCAGTTTTCTAACAAGCGACCCATAAAGTCACGCACATCCAGCAGAGCACTGGCATGCACTCCTGAATTTGGAAATCTTTTTGCAATGCTCCGAATAAACCTTCTTAAAATCACAAAATTCTCTCAGTCTATTCGTGCACCATATTGTCTTCAATATTTAATTAAATGACTTAACTGCTCGATTGATGTTATTATTTTAACAAATTTTCATCAAATCATTACATTTAAAGTGATTGTTTGCCCAAAATTACAGCCCCTTACATGTACAGGCTGTTTCTGAATGGCAAAAGGTTAAAAAAAAATACAAAATATCTAACCAAAATTTCCAAAAAAAATGCCAACAAATTCCAATAAACTCAATAGTAATTGATTTATTGAGTTTATTTTACAGTGATATAATTTCATAAAATATAAATTTAAAAATACAGTTAAACATGCTCTAAAAAACAATTGGAATACTGTTATTTTAAATCATATTAATAATGATTTATTTTTTGTTTATCACGCTACTTTTCCCAATCCAAAAGGCACAGGCTGTAAATTATAAAGCAACAAGGCTGGTCACTGTAGGATGAAATATGCCCCTTTTTTCCACATTTTTCGAAACCTAAACGCAAAACCTAAACGCAAAGTTTGATGGAATTTCCGACGGACAGACGGACGGACAGTGCGATCACTATATGCCACCCTACCGGGGGCATAAAAATAAGCATGATTTAGTATTTAGATGCTAAACATTATCTGAAATCTATCAAAGAATAACTTGTGTTTGAATTATCCATAGAATTCAAGACAAATAATGACAGTAAATGAAGATTTGAGATGTATGCATGTTTAATCAACCAAGAACCAACAAGAAGAGGTACAGGTTTATGAAGGAAACACCCACATGTTAGACACATTGTTTTCAAGCACAGAAACATGGCCAGCAAGTGTAATCAGAGACATACCAGTATAAAGTGACAATCAAAATCAGTGTCAGACATTCCGTTCCTGCTATATTGGTATGTAGCCTTGACAATTAAATACAGTTGATTAATTTTTTTGCCATGCTTTAAATTTCATCTCATGAATGTGATTGTACAATTATGTAAGACAGGCAATAAAAATAAGTCAAAATGTTGTTTCTTTAAACAAAAGGCGTATAGCTAGCTGTATTACAACAATTACAAGTGGTTCAAAATACAAGCATAATATAAATAACTTTACCCAGTGCATTAAACAAATATTAAGTCATGTCCTCAACATGAACATATGAGCCTTGCTCTTCGGAAAGGGCATGTGAATAAAGAGTCGTCCAAAATAAGCCTGTGCAGTCTGCACAGGCTAATCAGGGACGACACTTTCTGCCTTTACTGGATTTTCATCAAGAACAGTCTTCCTTTGAACGAAAAATACAGTAAAAGCGGAAAGTGTCGTCCCTGATTTTCCTGTGCAGACTGCACAGGGTAATCTGGGACAACACTTTACGCACATGCATCAAAGAGCGCCGCTCATGCAACTATTCTCCACAAGTTGTACCTGGTCAGAAGACATGGCCGTGTCCGCCCGAGCATTATTCTCCTGGTTGGCTGTGCTCTTCTCATTTCTACAAGCGTTGTGAAAGTCCTTCTTGGCTGTCAACACTTTATTCAGCTTCTTCTCCCAGGGCTTTTGGACCTGGAATATACAAACACACAAATCACCACAACTGGCAAGTACAGTTAAGACCAAAATCGTGGTCGCCATGGTGTAATAGATATGGTGTCCTGCTAGCGACCGGGAGGTCACGGGTTTGATCCCCACTGTGGTAGCGTTCCTTAGATGTCCCTCAACGACACCAAGTACTGGTTCTAGGCCCAGGAAACGGATTCGAGAGCATTTCAAATAAGCAGTAAGTACTTTAAATGCAATTGAGCTAAAATAAATAGGTTTGAACTGAGACCAAAATCACACATTCAAAAGCAGGAAATTTACACATCTGAGGAAGAAACTGCTCATGTTATTCTTCATTGAAACACATGAAAACAATAGTGCATATAACTATAGTCATTGATATGGAAAAATGAATAGGATAAAACAGTTTGATGCTCACATCCAAAGAATAGTTTAACATGATACTTATTGACCTTTAAAACTACCCAGTAAACAACAAAAAATCACTACCATGAGCACATCATAGTAAATTTTCTGTAATACAAACCATAAATGAATTTTTAAGACACACAAGTTTCAGACTACTAGAAGCAATACTTAAAGAGGTACACACAACACATGTGATGATATAATGATCATTTGTGCCAATTTATTTCAAAATTCCATTATGTAGAACAAAATTATGAGCTAAATAAGAAATGTTCCAAACAAACAAACACACAATCCTGGTATCATAATTGCCCTTTCACAATGATCATGGCTGGAGCATTAAAATTTATATATGAGCCTCGCTCTGTGAAATAAGGGATTAATGCATGTGCGTACAGTATCGTCCCAGATTAGCCTGTGTAGTCTGAAAAGGCTAATCAGGGACAACACTTTGCGCCTGAACTGGATTTTCTATAAGAAGACACTTCCTTTAAACGAAAAATACCATTAAAGTTTAAAGTTTTGTCCCTGATTAGCCTGTGCAGTCCGACAGTTGTGCAGTTTGGAACGACACTTTACGCACATGCACGGCTCATATATAGTTCAGTTATTGTCATATACCTTCCTAAAGCCTTCCTCAAACTCCTTGGTCTCCTTGAAGTGCATCATGGATTTGTGGTAGTTCTCCTTCTGCCACTGCTTGATGGACACGATCACGTTGTTCACCAGCTTGTCCGCCATGTCCGTGTGTAGGTTCGATACCTTGTTGGCCTCTTCCAGTACGCCGCGCCAGGCCCCCTGGGTCGTGCCGTACTCTGCGCCTGCAAAGTGTTACGACAATTCAGTTAATGTCTATCATGTTCAAACTGGAACTGAATTTATTCCATGTTTCTTTCATTAAGTTTGTTTATATGTGTTTGTTTATTTGGATTTTTTTTACCATTTTTAACAGTATTTTAAGCATAAACCATCTCACACTTATCCTGGGTTACCAACTACTAAATGCCCATTCCTCTGCCAGTATCTTTAAATTGCCCATTTTAAAATAGAGGTAGGGTGAGAATGATCAAATTAAAGATATTTATACCAATCCAGACACAAGTTATGCAGCAGAGCTGGGGATCACACTAGCGATCCTCAGATTTGTAACATAAGCTAAGCTTGCCTGCCCCCTTTATGCTATATACTATTGAATACATGCCCCTGGAAGATTGTAATTTACCAAAAAGGGGGGTTTAACCCTTTGCATGCTGGGAAATGTGTCGTCTGCTAAAATGTTGTCTGCTGAATTTCTAAAATTAGCATTCAGAATAGCAAACAGTTTGGATCCTGATGAGACGCCACGTTCTGTGGCGTCTCATCTGGATCCAAACTGTTTGCAAAGGCCTTTAAAATTCGGTTCCAGCGCTAATAAAGGGTTAACCAGATTCCAGTGTACGCTAGTGCACACTCTAGTATAGAAGTATAGTACATGCAAACCAGAACTTATGAACTAAATTTTCCCATTTGAATGAACACTGCCCCNACAGTATTAGTTGTTGCTTAAATATAATTGCATCTAAATATTACACTAAAACAGTCCTTACTTTATCCTAATTATTAAAAATTGCATTTTAAAATAGTATAGTTTATTCATTTTGCCAGACAACCATGTTTTTTAAGACATATAACTGAGAATAAAAGGATTCCTCATTGTATGTTTTATTAATTAACATACCATTACAAAGAGTCTACAATAATGTTCCTGAAGTAAAAATTAATTCAAACAAACAAAACAGACACAACAGTCTAAAAACCTGATGATAACAAATATAATGCATGAATAAAGGTTACTGTTTGCTACCAGCTTCTACTTCATGTCACATGCTGCCATTATATTTGATAACAAATATCAAGCACAGCATCATACGTATATTGGATTTCTGCTCCTATTAATCAACAGTCGCAAAATACGAAAGTCTCAGAAAGTCTTGATTGTTTAATCCCCCTATCAGTGTTCCACAAACAGTGCTATTTATTTCAAAATGGTGCAATATGTTGTTTTTTTTTTAAAACACCATTTTTCAAAACCTAATGCCTTTTTTAATGACCAATTCCATAAAAACATTTATGTTTTGCTTGGTGAAAATTGAACAGAATTCGACACATTTTGGTCAAAGGTGGAAATGCAACAATTTTCTTTATAACTTAATGATCTGATCTTGGATTATAATTTTAAAAGAGGATTCAAAAGTACTGCTGTTCAGCTGCCCAGACAAATGTCTTCCCTTACCGAATGCTTTCCACTTAATGAATACCCACATTATCATTCACCAGCAGAAAACAAATTTATAATCACTCAACAAATTTCTTTGTCCAAGGTTGTTTGTCCAAGGAGTCCTTGTATTTATAAGATACTCAAACTTCAGCAATACTATTCAACAAACATGATAACCTACCTTTATCGAGGAACTCGTTCCACTTTTTGGACCAAGATGTCAACTGTTTTGAGTAATTCCGTTCAATCTCTGCGCGAGTGGCTATCAACTGTTTTAAACTACTGCATAGACTGTAGCCATTGTCAACGCGTTTCACGGTGCGCACAAACTTCCCCACCTCCCAGAAGCTCTCGCTCGTCGCCTGAATGACGTCCTCGCCATTGTTGATCGACATATCGACGACTGGACCCACTGCTTCGCTCGCAGACTGGTTCGATACGCGGCTAGATTTCACTCTGCAATTACACAGGCAAGAACACATTGTAGCATTGTTTTGATGTAGTTCGATACACAGATACATTTCCCTAATCAATCACATAGGCAAAATACATTGTAGCATTGTTTTGATGTAGTTTGATACACAGATACATTTCCCTAATCAATCACATAGGCAAGAATACATTTGTAGCATTGTTAATGTTTATTTTATTTCAGAGCAATGTCTCGATTAATGATGCTTCAAATATGTGCACAAGTATGTCCCAAAACCCAACTAACGGTGTTCATTTAGTTCAATAATTGTTATAGATACAACACTAGATTCCACATTTCACGCCTAAGTGGCACTTTATTGTTTAATGTCAAATTTATTCTGATCCAAGAGAGCATCAGAAGTTTGTCTAGCATTATTAAACAGTCTTTTGATTAAAATTCAAGCAGCGACCTAATCAACAGCATCTAGTGCAGCTTATAGAATTATATTTATATATTCATGTAATTCCCTCAACACTAGTTTCAAGACACTATAGTATAATTATCTGTTCATCCATTGCCCCATAAAACTAAGATTAACCCTTTGAGCGCTGGAACCGGATTTTGAAGGCCTTTGCAAACAGTTTGGATCCAGATGAGACGCCACAGAACGTGGCGTCTCATCAGGATCCAAACTGTTTGCTATTCTGATAGTGGTCTTAGAAAAAAAATCGAAGAAAATGCTAATTTTAGAAATTCAGCAGACAACATTTTAGCAGACGACAAATTTCCCAGCATGCAAAGGGTTAATTATTTAATACTCAGTTGATGCACACACTAATCCTGCATTTTTTACATTTATCACAAACTCCTAAAGTGCCATGAAAACTCCCATGGTGCAATTTTCATGCCAATATTACGCTTGCACATTTTAAAATCCACTTTTAATTTGTAATCCTACTAAAATAGACAGAATCCAATCTAACAGAGTGACAGCATTAATTGATCTTATGGAACAGGAAAAAAAAAAGAGAAATCAATATAACATTACATTAAGTCAGTACATACCATTAGTTACTAGAAACAGTTCTCAAAATATGTGTTGACTAATCAGAGATAAAGGCGACTGAAAAACTAATTAATCATCACGAAAATAAATAAATTATGTGCACTTCAAGCATTCAGTATATAAATATTTCATGATATAATTTGTTCAGCTTTTAATGGGTGTTTATTATTGGTCATCACAGTTCAAACGTAATTAGCTAGAAAAAAAACCACAAAACCTTAGAGTTGTCAAAACATAAAAAAAAAAACTTACAATTAATAGGACTAAAAGCTTATTAAAATGTACATTTGTATTGGAAGTGTGTGAAAACACATCCTCTTGCATGTTTAGTGATTTGTTGTTAATAGATGTCATCTAAAAGACATCATAGTATGTTATCTTGGTTTGAACTTCTTGAAATGATATAAGACCCGTATGACATTTTAACAATAATAATACAACTGAATGACAATAATTTACATGTGCAAAGTATTTAAAATAATGCATAATTATGGTAAATTAGTAATCAATCTTTGCCTAACTGCACATAAAAGCATAAACATTGTTCAGTTATCAAAGCAAAAATTAATACAATGACTTATAATTCTATTGCATGAACCAGTTAAAGTATTAATAATATATAAAGTGGTTTAGAATTATGCAACTCTACGCTTTTTAATGACAGAAGAAAGTTTTCGTATTTTCAATACATGAACATTTTTTAAAAAGAAAATTTGCTTTTGTCATTTTCATGTCATGGCACTGTTCATCATGATTAATTGACAAAATGATTTATCAGCACATCACCACATACCATAAGAGCTACTGATTTTGCTAATAAAATTAAACTTTTGAAATTTCTTCAAAACATGAGAAAGCTGCTTAATTAAAGCTACAAGCAATATTTTAAAATATACTTAATTGAATTTCTGTCAACCTGGATTTTTGCAAAAAGCTATTTCAGCTGTTTTATATGGATGGTTAAAATAAGTAAAGTCCAAATTAGGTCAAGGTCAAGGTAAAGTCACTAGAATTGCAAACACTGTGTCAGAATTCAAGAGTTGTGTCAAACAGAGATTCTTCAAGACAAAACGGTAAATACAATTTTGACCAAATAAGGGCAAGGTCTAAGTAAAATTTAGGATGGACTATAACGGTGGATAGGGAAAGGTCATCAGGCAAAATAGTGTAAGCTTGTATCAAAGGATGGAAACACCGATATACAGGACAGTGATTATGCAAGGGTTATTGAAATAACATAAAATCTACATACAACTGGGTTAAACAGCCTCCCAGGAGCAAAAGATTCTAATTTGGGATATTGATTTAGGTCAATATGACAAATAACAGCCATACTCATGGTTTATAATTACACTTTTGGGACATCTGGCTATGTCTGCCAAAATAATGATGAGATTAAATTTCTGGCGTCCTCAAATCAAAATGATAATCACAAGCAAGGGATATAATAATCGTTTTTGAAAATGAATATCAAAGCTTATTTTGTCTAGGAAAGCTGGTGCTCTAATTATTATAATTACCTAGTCCTAATTAGTGAAGGACTGATTAATAGTTTAGTCAAATAATCATGACGAACCATGATGTGACCATGACGATTGGAAATATTCTTCAACAAAAATTGTTCATGTCTTTAAAATACCAAAATGTTATTCTGTCATCAAAAATATGTACAGTTATGCAGTTCTAAATTCCAACCACTAGTCAAAATGTTGTGTTTTTGCCTGCATCAGTGTCTTAGTGAAAACTTCACACACAATGTTATTATGAAATTGTATGGCAATTTTCTGAGTTGGGTGAAACAAGCCTAGTAAAAACAGACCTCAGCTTTTCTAAAAAATTCTTATGAAAATATCACCTACTGTGTTTTGAGAAGATAAAGATGACAATCTTGAAATGTAAAATGTTTTGTAGAAAACTTGGCATTCACCCAAAGAAACTACAACCAACGACAAAAACAATACTGCAGTTCAGTTGTATGGGATAAATGATGATGATAAATGTTTGTAAGAGAGACACATTTTAATGTCAACACACTAAAATGTTAATTTCAAACTGAATTCCTTAATAGTATACATGTGTCATATTTATATGTTTTAAAAATGTGATAGTATTAAATACTGTAAATAACATATAATAAACTCACCATATTAATTTTGTTTAAAGCCTACAGTACATATAATCAAATATAAAATGCATACACATCATTTATAAATTGTTGTCTATTTTGCTCTAACAGATAGTGAAACTTTGACAAAGGCATTGTTCAAGAATATCATTCTGTTAAGACAATTATCTGCAAGGGTTGCGAAATGTATAGATTAAAAAGACTTCCTCATGTTATTTCTTATCATTACAATTAAGATAGTATTGTGTGTTGTAGAATTAACTGTTTTTGTATCTTTTGTCAGTTGAGTCTTTGAAATTTATAACCACTTCCGCCAAGTAAAAATCATCCTGGCCAACAGCTATTCTAATGTATTAGTATATTATCATGTTTGCCAGATATAGAGAGTACAAGAAGAATGACATATTGAATATTATATCTATTATCCTTTTAAAGGGACTGTTAACCACGAATGACGAAAAAATAAAAGTTCTAAAATACTGTATTTTTTTACAATTATTAGTTTACATGTATATTGATGAAAATATCACTACTGGTATATAACATTACTTGAAAAAAAAAAATATATATTTTTACTTTATTTTTGTATTTATTTATTTTAACTGGGTATGCATACCAGGTAACTACCAGTTAACTATAAATAACGCAAGAAGATTGATCATCATCGTCACGTGGTAAATCCAGGAATGCAAATTGTGCATGCGTAGTGAATTGTATATATTTTATATATAAAATGATCAATCTACTTGCGTTATTTATAGTGTGTATATCGTTATGTCACCTATTTTCGCGATNTTTTTTTTTTTTTTTTTTTTTTTTTTTTTTTTTTTTTTTTTTTTTTTTTTTTTTTTTTTTTTTTTTTTTTTTTTTTTTTTTTTTTTTTTTTTTTTTTTTTTTTTTTTTTTTTTTTTTTTTTTTTTTTTTTTTTTTTTTTTTTTTTTTTTTTTTTTTTTTTTTTTTTTTTTTTTTTTTTTTTTTTTTTTTTTTTTTTTTTTTTTTTTTTTTTTTTTTTTTTTTTTTTTTTTTTTTTTTTTTTTTTTTTTTTTTTTTTTTTTTTTTTTTTTTTTTTTTTTTTTTTTTTTTTTTTTTTTTTTTTTTTTTTTTTTTTTTTTTTTTTTTTTTTTTTTTTTTTTTTTTTTTTTTTTTTTTTTTTTTTTTTTTTTTTTTTTTTTTTTTTTTTTTTTTTTTTTTTTTTTTTTTTTTTTTTTTTTTTTTTTTTTTTTTTTTTTTTTTTTTTTTTTTTTTTTTTTTTTTTTTTTTTTTTTTTTTTTTTTTTTTTTTTTTTTTTTTTTTTTTTTTTTTTTTTTTTTTTTTTTTTTTTTTTTTTTTTTTTTTTTTTTTTTTTTTTTTTTTTTTTTTTTTTTTTTTTTTTTTTTTTTTTTTTTTTTTTTTTTTTTTTTTTTTTTTTTTTTTTTTTTTTTTTTTTTTTTTTTTTTTTTTTTTTTTTTTTTTTTTTTTTTTTTTTTTTTTTTTTTTTTTTTTTTTTTTTTTTTTTTTTTTTTTTTTTTTTTTTTTTTTTTTTTTTTTTTTTTTTTTTTTTTTTTTTTTTTTTTTTTTTTTTTTTTTTTTTTTTTTTTTTTTTTTTTTTTTTTTTTTTTTTTTTTTTTTTTTTTTTTTTTTTTTTTTTTTTTTTTTTTTTTTTTTTTTTTTTTTTTTTTTTTTTTTTTTTTTTTTTTTTTTTTTTTTTTTTTTTTTTTTTTTTTTTTTTTTTTTTTTTTTTTTTTTTTTTTTTTTTTTTTTTTTTTTTTTTTTTTTTTTTTTTTTTTTTTTTTTTTTTTTTTTTTTTTTTTTTTTTTTTTTTTTTTTTTTTTTTTTTTTTTTTTTTTTTTTTTTTTTTTTTTTTTTTTTTTTTTTTTTTTTTTTTTTTTTTTTTTTTTTTTTTTTTTTTTTTTTTTTTTTTTTTTTTTTTTTTTTTTTTTTTTTTTTTTTTTTTTTTTTTTTTTTTTTTTTTTTTTTTTTTTTTTTTTTTTTTTTTTTTTTTTTTTTTTTTTTTTTTTTTTTTTTTTTTTTTTTTTTTTTTTTTTTTTTTTTTTTTTTTTTTTTTTTTTTTTTTTTTTTTTTTTTTTTTTTTTTTTTTTTTTTTTTTTTTTTTTTTTTTTTTTTTTTTTTTTTTTTTTTTTTTTTTTTTTTTTTTTTTTTTTTTTTTTTTTTTTTTTTTTTTTTTTTTTTTTTTTTTTTTTTTTTTTTTTTTTTTTTTTTTTTTTTTTTTTTTTTTTTTTTTTTTTTTTTTTTTTTTTTTTTTTTTTTTTTTTTTTTTTTTTTTTTTTTTTTTTTTTTTTTTTTTTTTTTTTTTTTTTTTTTTTTTTTTTTTTTTTTTTTTTTTTTTTTTTTTTTTTTTTTTTTTTTTTTTTTTTTTTTTTTTTTTTTTTTTTTTTTTTTTTTTTTTTTTTTTTTTTTTTTTTTTTTTTTTTTTTTTTTTTTTTTTTTTTTTTTTTTTTTTTTTTTTTTTTTTTTTTTTTTTTTTTTTTTTTTTTTTTTTTTTTTTTTTTTTTTTTTTTTTTTTTTTTTTTTTTTTTTTTTTTTTTTTTTTTTTTTTTTTTTTTTTTTTTTTTTTTTTTTTTTTTTTTTTTTTTTTTTTTTTTTTTTTTTTTTTTTTTTTTTTTTTTTTTTTTTTTTTTTTTTTTTTTTTTTTTTTTTTTTTTTTTTTTTTTTTTTTTTTTTTTTTTTTTTTTTTTTTTTTTTTTTTTTTTTTTTTTTTTTTTTTTTTTTTTTTTTTTTTTTTTTTTTTTTTTTTTTTTTTTTTTTTTTTTTTTTTTTTTTTTTTTTTTTTTTTTTTTTTTTTTTTTTTTTTTTTTTTTTTTTTTTTTTTTTTTTTTTTTTTTTTTTTTTTTTTTTTTTTTTTTTTTTTTTTTTTTTTTTTTTTTTTTTTTTTTTTTTTTTTTTTTTTTTTTTTTTTTTTTTTTTTTTTTTTTTTTTTTTTTTTTTTTTTTTTTTTTTTTTTTTTTTTTTTTTTTTTTTTTTTTTTTTTTTTTTTTTTTTTTTTTTTTTTTTTTTTTTTTTTTTTTTTTTTTTTTTTTTTTTTTTTTTTTTTTTTTTTTTTTTTTTTTTTTTTTTTTTTTTTTTTTTTTTTTTTTTTTTTTTTTTTTTTTTTTTTTTTTTTTTTTTTTTTTTTTTTTTTTTTTTTTTTTTTTTTTTTTTTTTTTTTTTTTTTTTTTTTTTTTTTTTTTTTTTTTTTTTTTTTTTTTTTTTTTTTTTTTTTTTTTTTTTTTTTTTTTTTTTTTTTTTTTTTTTTTTTTTTTTTTTTTTTTTTTTTTTTTTTTTTTTTTTTTTTTTTTTTTTTTTTTTTTTTTTTTTTTTTTTTTTTTTTTTTTTTTTTTTTTTTTTTTTTTTTTTTTTTTTTTTTTTTTTTTTTTTTTTTTTTTTTTTTTTTTTTTTTTTTTTTTTTTTTTTTTTTTTTTTTTTTTTTTTTTTTTTTTTTTTTTTTTTTTTTTTTTTTTTTTTTTTTTTTTTTTTTTTTTTTTTTTTTTTTTTTTTTTTTTTTTTTTTTTTTTTTTTTTTTTTTTTTTTTTTTTTTTTTTTTTTTTTTTTTTTTTTTTTTTTTTTTTTTTTTTTTTTTTTTTTTTTTTTTTTTTTTTTTTTTTTTTTTTTTTTTTTTTTTTTTTTTTTTTTTTTTTTTAATTTTGAAATTGAAAACCTGGTTTTGTGACAATTTTGTCCCTTGTTTAAAATAAATTTTGGCATATTTGTTACTATTTAAAGATTTGCTAAAATAAACATCCAATAGGGGCAGGGTATTTCCACTGAACATGTGTATATCATTTGACGTGATGTGCGCGCTCAGTTCTATGCTAGAATTGTTTATGCATCATTTTCTGCAAATTGGGAGAGAGTTACAGTAACTTTTCTGGAAAAAAACAAATGATAGTGTTGTGTTTGCACAAGTGCTGTAGTGTGCTTGACTTTGTAATTTATATGTGGAAATTTAATGAAGAGGACCAATAAAATGTATGGAATACTGTGAGGCTTTTTCTTGGCCATTTTGGGAAAACATGCAATTTGGGGATTGAGAATTTGTTCGCGCAAAAGTCAAATGATTTGGGACAACTAATAAAATATAACTATATAATAATTAAATTTAGAAGAACAAAATCATATAAATTCTAGTTAGGACGATTTTTTTCCTTCTTTATAAAGTGCCGGAAAACGGCACTTTGCCAATTAGAAAAACATTTCCAATTGATGTACCTAATTGATGTCATCAAAATTCCCAATGGTATTTTTTTTTTTTTTTAAATGCAACATGTCGTTAGTTTCTCTATGCAGATCTATGGCTTGAACCTTAGCAAATATAATATTGACAACACTAAGTTATCAATTTTAAAGTATTTGGGAGCAAAAAATCAAATACACCAAATTCTCAATATGAAGACTTCACAACACGAATTTTCCCAATTTCAGGGATTTTCGTGCACATTTTTCCCAATTGGGCTGGCACCGGTACTTTTCCCAATTGGGTAAAAAAATAGATGTAGTTATATACTTTGTTAGATGTACATGTAATTGAATTAAAATTAAGATAAAGTCATTAGACACTTCTTAAAAAAAAAAAAAAATGGAAATTGGGATATTTTTTTTCAAATTGGGATTTTTTTTACAAATACCGGTATGCTTTGGGAATGGGTCCGTTTAATGGACCCGTAGATACACCAGGAGAGACATGGAATATGGATAAATTTGGATTATTTTAGTTGAAGTAAGATTTTGAAATGCAACTATAGCTGTTTTTTCTCATTTTGGTTGCGTTTGTATTTATTTTCGAGCATAGTTATGTTAGTGAAACAAAATACTGGGAGCGCATCATGCGTGTGATGTCATCACGAGAGCCTCATTCTTAATGTTAACAAAATAATAAATACCAGGAGATGCTCGATATGAGGGAACCATACGATAAGTGAGCTGTTGTCTAAAAGTTTAACTGACAAAAATCTGAAATCCAATCATCCCATGATTGTTCAAATTGTGCTTGCTTTTTTTTAGCTTTAAAGAAAACAAGATGCTCGTGGAGAGCTTTTCTGGTGTATTGTTCAGTCTTGCCGCATCAAAATTTACCTTGTTTACTCTCTAGAGGCCACATTTATAGTCCAATCTCCATGAAACTTGATCAGAACATTTGTTCTTATTATATCTCAGTCGAGTTTAAACATTGTGACATTCCTTTGAAAAACATGGCCACGAGAGATCAGGGCACTTTTCCTTAAGTTACAAGGCTATAGGTCACAATATACTAAAAGATTTCCTTAACAAATTTAATGTAAATGCAATAACTTTAACAACAAATAAAGTCAAACTTTTGCGCATAGAGATCCTCATAACCATATCTTTTCTCAAAGAGCATTCCAAGCTGAATTGATTTAAACATTCAAAAAGATAGGTCATGCGTTATGTAAGAAAGAACTCGACACGATACAACGGTCACTGTTTTACGGCCATCTATATACGGGCTTCTCTCCAATGGATGAGGGTTTCCTGCCATCTGTCAAAGTCTCATGAAGTCTCCAACCTTCAAGCAAAAGAATGAATTTCTATTCAACAACATTTTCCCTGCCCCATTCACAAAGAAACATTCTAAAATAAAGTCATGGCAAATGCCCCTACAGGGAATTGTGTCTTCCAATAAATGATGTTCATGTTTTTAGAGAGTATAGCATTGCACACTATAAACTATTTAGTATACTGTGACCTAACTGACCTTAGCAGTGAAACCTTTGTAACAGTAGTCTCTTGAAGTTACCTTTTAGACCAATCTTCATGAAGGTGGTCAGAACTTTTGTCCTATTTTGAAAATGGTTCCAGTCCGTTAAAAATC
Source organism: Dreissena rostriformis (assembly GCA_007657795.1). NCBI lineage: Eukaryota > Metazoa > Mollusca > Bivalvia > Myida > Dreissenidae > Dreissena > Dreissena rostriformis. Next base: position 164,777 of record VMBQ01001550.1, read on the forward strand.
ATGGCTTCCAGGGTCGCCAGTTTTCCTTATACGGCTAAAGTAAAACATTGTTAACAGTTAACAGTCTAGAAGTCACACATTTAGTCCAATCTTTATGCCACAGGTCAAATCTTCATGAAACTTGGTCAGAACATTTGTTCTAATGATATCTCAACCAAGAAAGAAAATGGTTCCAGTCTGTTGAAAAACATGGCTGCCTGGGTACGGGGCAGTTTATCTAATATGGATATAGTGGTAGCTTGTTAACACTCTAGAAGTCCCATTTTAAGTGCAATCATCATGAAACATGCTCAGAAGACTGTTTCTAAGAATATCTGGACTGAGTTTAAAAATGATTCCAGTCTGTTGACAAACATGGCCTCCAGTGAGTGGGGAATGTTTTCCTTATATGGCTATTTTCAAAGCTGGTTAACTCTTGAAGTCACAGTTTTTAGATCACCTGGTCAAGTCTTCACGATTGGTTTACGGTTAACTCAGGTGATCGCTGAATAGCCACCATGGCCTAAGCCCCTTAAGTCTTGCGGTAATTACTTTTGTCTTACGTTAAGACAATATTTGTGCTGTGATGGGTCACTTTCTTAAAATAATGCATTTCTGTGACAAAGATACTCTTTACATCATCCTTAATCACTCTTACATAAAATGGTTTTTCTATGTAGAGAGTTTTGTTTAAACTAATTACCTTATTTATGATAAGCAGATTCGGAGACTATTATTTCCATGTCAACAGTGATTTTTTTACCTGTGAGTCCTGCATCCTGGACTCACAAAAACCTCTGGGGATGCAAAGTTTTTAATTATGTGAGTCCCAAAAATGCATTGAAATTTCTTTAAAAAAAATATAGTTTAATTTTTGGACTCGTTCTTTCAATTCGGGGACTCATAGATTTGCAAGTTATCGAGTCCCAGGACTCAGATGAGAAAAATATCACTGATGTCAAACATGATGAGCCTTGTTTTAATTGGTAATAGTCTTCTCTTTAAAATAGGCTTGTACATCATTGGTCTCCTTTTACCTCCTGGAGCACAAATTGCTCATGATGAGCTTTTGTGATCACTTTTTGTCCACCTTGTGTTCCCAAAATGTTAATTGTAAGGCCTTATATTCATGATTTGTTATGCCCCCGGTAGGGTGGCATATAGCAGTTGAACTGTCTGTCTGTCCGTCCGTCCAAAAACTTTGACATTGGTCATAACTTTTGCTTTATTGAAGATAGCAACTTGATATTTGGCATGCATGTGTATCTCATGGAACTGCACATTTTGTTTGGTGAAAGGTCAAGGTCATCTTTCAATGTCATAGGTCAAAAAACAAAATCCAAGGGAAGTAATAAGCTTTAAAGGGAGATAATTTCTATACCTGCCAAATTATAAATAGGAATCTTTGAAGGGAGATAATTTCTATATCTGCCAAATGATAAATAGGAATTTTATTTCAAAAGCGGCGCAGTAGGGGGCATTGTGTTTCTGACAAACACATCTCTTGTTTTTTTAGAACATTGGTACAATGGTATTTAGGATGATTTTAAAACTGTGTCATGTGTGGTAAAAAACTTGGTTTCTTGGTAAAATTTCAGAAAAAGCTTGTGAACACCTCTAGACGCCAATAGAGTTCAAAATCTTCATGAAACTCCACCAAGTTTGAAACTGGGTTGTATGGGATCACAATAAAAAAAAAACTTATGAACCTTAGAGTCCACTTTTTTTGCTCAATCTTAAGTTTAAACCTATTTATTGTCCCTTACCGGTTTCACCGGAGGGGACTTATGGTTTGCCCTCTGTCCATCAGTCAGTCCGTCAGTCAGTCTGTCTGTCACACTTTTCTGGATCCTGCGATAACTTCTTCATATTTTTTCATGAAACCTGAAACATGGACAGATGGCAATATGGAGATTATGCAAGTCATTTGATTTTGTTCCTACGTCAAAAATTCTGGTTGCTATGGATACAAAAAAAAATAATAAAAATAAATAATCTGACAATGGTGGGGACATCATTGCTTGGCAATAGTCTTGTTTTGGCTTCATTGCATCGAAAGCCGAAAGCTTATTGAAAAACTCTATTCTTCTATTTCTATTACGCCACTGCTAAATCTTTGCTCTTACAGTTCAGTTCTCTCGGGTCTCAGGTGAGATCCTAGGGACTTTGACAGGATTTATATGAATTCCTTTAACTTATGTAGGCATTCATGGCACAGACAATGAAGCTACTGCAGGTTGCTGGTACTGCATGGCCCCAAGTAGTACTGCGCAATTTCAGGTAAACTTTCTTTGTCTTTCGCCTTTACCATTAAAACTTTTAATCATAGTAAGGCTAGTAATACTTTAAGATCATTATTATTGATCGGACATTTTCATTGTTTTCGTGGGTTGAAAATGTGATGAAATTGTTTTCGTATGTTATTTACATGTATGTGTTGCTTCTGATTCCGTTGAGACCAGTTGGGTAAAGAAAAAGATCACTTTTTCTTAATATTATAAAAAACTCTTTCCACTCAATAAATTGAGTTTTTAAGGCGGTATTGTTCTGATTTTTTGTGTGTGTTTGTCAATGCAGACCTAGCGTGAGATTGTTTATTTAAATAACTAACTGAAATTTTAAAACCAGGTTTTGTGGTGTTGCCATTTTCTAGTTTTTCCATTCAACATTCTCTGCGGCTTCACATTCCAATTTGAAAATGTTTCATGCGAGTTGATGTACATTTAAGAGTAAGTGACTTCGTTAAATAATATTAAGAGAATTTTTAAAAACGCTATTTTTATCAGGTCAGTTTTAAATAAATGGTAAATTCTACAAAATATACATGTACTTTTACTTTTATTATATGAGCCTTGTATTGGGAAAATTGGGCTCAATGCATGTAAGTAAAGTGTCGTCCTAGATTAGCATGTGCAGTTTGCACAATCTTATCAGGGACAACATTTTCCGTCTAAACTGGATTTTTTGTTCAGAAGAAACTTCCTTAAAAAAAAAATGCGGACAGTGTTGTCCCAGATTAGCCTTTCTAATCTGTGACGAAACTTTACGCAAATGCATTAAGCCTAGTTTTTCCAGAACGCTGCACATTTTGATATGACTTTCTGCAGTATTTCCCTGTAAGCATGTACCAGCATCTGTTTTCAGAACGTCAGCGTGTCTAAGTGAGCTCCAGAAGCAGTCCACTGTTCAGGTCGTCGACAATTCCATCCTCGGACGATCTGCCGTCAAGCGTGGAAAAAAGGCGAAGATCATTCATGTGTATAACAGTGCGGGCATGGGGAAAATTGGTGACAAAGTGTTATTGGCAATTTGTGGTGAGAAAAAACACGGCTACATTGTGGGATGTAAGCAGAAGCAGAAACCGAACGTGCCAAGGTTTGATAATAACAATGTGGTACTCGTAGAAGAAAATGGCACCCCAACAGGAACAAGAATTAGAGTGCCGATACCGTCGTGTTTACGTGGAAAGGATGGAGAATTCACCAAGATATTGTCTATTGCTACAAAGTTTGTTTAATATCTGTTATCATAGTGATAGCTCATCTCAAAAATACTGTTTGTCTTGAATGAATAATTTCCCTTATTCTGTTTTATTAATTTAAAAGGTCATTTTGAAAATACTGTATGTCTTGAATTGAAAATTTCACTTATTGTTTTATACAATGAATTTTTTGCTGAATATTAATGACATTGTTTCTTTGTTTTGAATATTCGTATGGTTATTTGTGATATAGTAACATTTATAAGGGTTGGAATTAAAATATTTTTAAGAAAAATGTTTCCAAGTCAATGCATGATGCCTAATTGCCAAGATTATAACATTCATCATAAATACATTTATATAATCGGTTTATATTTCACCTATGTTAAGTAGAGTTAATAATTGTTGCTGTATGTAACACAAACAGATTAATTCCAACCATTTGGGCATTTGAGAAAATGTTTCTTTTTACATGGACTTGTTCGCAGTTTGACAATACAATGTATAACTATTTTCTAAATAAATGTCCTAGATTAAAACCGGAATGTATATATTGTAATTTTTACTTATTCTTCATCCCAAGTAGCGAACAATCAAATGCATTTGAATGGGCGAATACATAAAATTGAATGTATTAAATATTGAGTGCTAGATTTTCCCTGTTGTTTTTATATATCCATTTATCCATTCAAAGTTATGCTGTGGTTGTTTTGCACATACGAAATCTTGTGTATTTCATGAAGTTAAGTGAGATTCTTTTATACAGGTATTGCACTGATACACACTGAGTAAGCTAATGAATAACGGCAGACTTCTTGCTGCAAGTATTAAATGTTTTCACTTTATTATGCCCCCCTTCGAAGAAGAGGGGGTATATTGCTTTGCACATGTTGGTCTGTCGGTCCGTCCACCAGATGGTTTCCGGATGATAACTCAAGAACGCTTAGGCCTAGGATCATGAAACTTCATAGGTACATTGATCATGACTGGCAGATGACCCCTATTGATTTTGAGTCACAAGGTCACAGGTCACAGTGACTGGAAATAGGAAAATGGTTTCCGGATGATAACTCAACAACGCTTACGACTGGGATCATGAAACTTCATAGGGACATTGGTCATGACCGGCATATGACCCCTATTAATTTTCAGGTCTCTAGGTCAAAGGTCAAGGTCACAGTGACCTGAAGCAGTAAAATGGTTGACTGGAAATAGGAAAATGGTTTCCGGATGATAACTCAAGAGCGCTTACGCCTGGGATCATGAAACTTCATAGGGACATTGGTCATGACCGGCAGATGACCCCTATTGATTTTCAGGTCACTAGGTCAAAGGTCATGGTCACAGTGATCTGAAGCAGTAAAATGGTTGACTGGAAATAGGAAAATGGTTTCCGGATGATAACTCAAGAGCGCTTACGCCTGGGATCATGAAACTTCATAGGGACATTGGTCATGACCCCNATTCACTCGTCACATGCACCTCCTCTCCTACAGATCCATACCACTGCAAATTATTATAAGTTTTCATTCTTCCCAAGTGCTATTGTGATGTGGAACAACCTCCCTGCCACTACAGTTTTTCATCCTGATCTTGAAGGGTTTAGGCAGTCCCTGCCGTCCCCTTCAGCCCCTTGAACTCGGGAAACATGTTTTATCAGTTTTTAACCATAAATCACTTCACTTCACCCATACTTTTATCTTTCTCACTTTTTCACTTCTAACACTTTTATCATGCACTGACTGCGCACCTGTCAATTATACCCAAAAGGGGAGTTTAGACAGTATTGATAGATAGATAGATAGAAATGCGAGCGGTCGAGTGGATTCTTTGAGGCCTGGTTAAACTTAGGATATAACAAGCTTGCATCAGACCAAGCTTGGGATTGTATATGGGATATGTAGGGTTAAGATCACTGTTTCGAAATATAGACCATTGGTTTCCAGTGATTTTTTGTTTGGATGGAGGTATTGCTTTGTTTGTATGTTGCTTCAATGCAGACCTAGCATTGCAGTTGATAAGTGGCCAGTTGAGTTGACTGTTACTAAAAACAGATAATATTTCTGCATTTATAATTGCATGATTATGGATAGTTATTGGTCTGACATGGTTTGTGTATGTAACTTACGTGTTATATGTAGCTTAATTGTGATTCCATTTGGGACCAATTAGATCAAGAGAAAGGTTCCTTGTAACTAAAAATTATTTAAACAAAATCCACTCAGTTTTTTATTATTTAAGGGGTTATTGTTCTGTTGTTGTTGTTTTTTGTGTTTGTAGGCTAGCCTTTATGAAGACCTAGTGTAGGATCGCATGTTTATTTAAATTAGTAACTGAAATTTGAAAACCTCATTTTATTGAGTTGCCATTTTCTAGTTTTTCCATTCAATATTCTCTGCTGCTTCCAATAAAAAAAACAAAAACATGTGAGTTGATGTAAGAGTAAGTGACTTCATTTAATAAGATCAAGAGAATTTTCACAAACTTGGAACTTTATTTTTATCAGGTCAGTTCTAAATAAATGGTAAATTAACTTGTACTTGAACTTTAATTATAAGAGGGAGCCTCGTATTGTGAAAATTGGGCTCCGTGCATGTGCATAAAGTGTCATCCCAGATTAGCCTGTGCAGACTGGATTTTTGTTTAGAAGGAATTTCCTTTTAACAAAAATATCCGTGTAATGCCCCAGATCAGCCTGTCTAATCTTGGGTGAGACTTTACTCAAATGCATTAAGCCCAGTTTTCCGAGAATGCTGCACATTTTGATATGATTTCGGCAGTATTTCCATGTAAGCATGTACCGGCGTCTGTTTTCAGAACATCAGCGTGCCTAAGTGAGCTCCAGAAGCAGTCCACAGTTCAGGTCGTCGACAATTCCATCCTCGGACGATCTGCTGTGAAGCGTGGAAAAAAGGCCAAGATCATTCATGTGTACAACAGTGCGGGCATGGGGAAAATTGGTGACAAAGTGTTATTGGCAATTTGTGGTGAGAAAAAACATGGCTACATTGTGGGATGTAAGCAGAAGCAGAAACCAAACGTCCCGAGGTTTGATAATAACAATGTGGTACTTGTAGAAGAAAACGGAACCCCCACGGGAACGAGAATTAGAGTGCCGATACCATCGTGTTTACGAGGGAAGGATGGAGAATTCACCAAGATATTGTCTATTGCTACGAAGTTTGTTTAATCTCTTTTATCACAGTGATAGGTCACTTTAATAAATACTGTTGATCTCTAATGAATAATTTCCCGTATTCAGTTTTAATGGTCATCTTGAAAATACTGCATGTTTCGAATGAAAATTGTCTCTTATTCTTTTATACAATGAAACTTTGGCTGAATATTGATGAAATTGTTTCTTTTTTTGCAATATTTGTATGGTTATTTGTCATATGATAAAGTAACATTTATTAGCGTTGGTATTAAAATATTTAAATGACAAATATTTCCAAGTCATTGCATGATGGCCAATTGCCAAGATTATAATATTCATCATAAATACATTTATACAATCAGTTTATATTTCACCTATGTTATGGATTTATACTGACAGATAGTTTAAATAACGTGTCCAATATTAAAAACCTCTTTTTTTCTTGCTTTTCTAGTTATTTTAGACTAGTCTAAGTATAATATTTTGGTTTGTAAATACATTTTATGAAACTTTCCAAAAACACAAACATCTATAAGCTAGTTGTTTTATAGAATAGAATCTGTAATTGTACTTACTAATCTGCCTTGCTTTAGCATTTGAATTATACCGGTAATTTGAAAAAAATCCAAACTTTACATTGTTCATCTTACATAGAAAACAATAACATGTAATTGATTTAGGGAATACTTAAACTTAAATATATAAAATATTCAGTCCTAGAATTTCCCTGTTGTTCTTTATACATCCATATATCCATTCAAAGGTATGCTATGGTTGTTCATACAGTAACATGAAGTTAACAGCATAATGTATTTCATGTCTTATTATCATTAAAAGGTATTCCACTGATACACACTGAGTAAACTAGTGAATAAAAGCATGCTGCCTACTAAAACTATGTTTTCACTTTATTATTATGCATGTTATGTTTCCTAACTTCCAATGTGTTTTTAAACATACATGTATTTTATTACGCACGAATAGCGGAATAGCGTACATTTTCGCATAAATTAGCTAGTCAAGTATTTGATAAGGCCTAAATACAAATATTTATTGTAATGTCCTTCTTCAATAGTCAATTCTATTAAGTTAATGATTAAAATGTTTACATACTGTCAGATTATGAGAGCTGTAGTTTTTTTTTATAAATACAATGTATCTTGAGAAGATGCAGACCAATACTGATTTTGTATCATACTAGCTGATATAGACCTGCTACAAAGGTGCCTTATATATAGATAACGGGTAACTGACCTATAATTTGTAATGTATCAGGTGAGGCTTAGAACCTGACATATTACAAAAGACTAATTCTTAGCCCGACTTTTGTGATTGCATTTTTCCGTCGTTCAACGTCTGTGGAGTTCGAACATGGTCAACGTGAGGTCAAAATCTAGGTCAATGTGTCAAATGTAAGAAAAAGCTTGTTTACAATATAGAAGTCACACTGTGTGTCCAAACTTCTTGAAACTTTGTCAAAATATTTGTTCTAATGGTATCTCTGTCATGTTTAAAAATGATTCCGGTCCGTTCAAAAACATATTCAACACGGGGCGGAGCAGTTTGCCGTGTACATCTAAAGTGACACCTTGTTAACACACTGGCTCTAGAAGTCTCATTTTTGGTAAAATCATGATGAAACTGCTAAGAAAATTTATTCGAATGATATACAGGCCGAGTTCAAAAAAAGGTTCTGGTCAATTTAAAAACATGACTGCCAGGGGCGGGGCAGTTCTCCTTATATGGGTATGGTGAAACCTTGTTAACACACTAGAAGTCACATTTAAAAAAGATAAACTTCAGATTTATGGTCCTTGAATATAAAAAAGACAAAATTAACTTTATCCGCACTATAACATAAAAAGCTTTTATCATATCATCATCAAACTGGTACTCGATGGCGCTCGATGGCAATGACTCAATCATTCGACTATCCGTTGTCACCTTTTTTTTTTTAAATGCAGCTGCAGCCGTGATTTTTATAAACCTGTTTATTATAATGCATACACATACTAAATCAATAAAAATCTTCCGACAAGACTTCTTCTTAAAAAAAGTCAGTTCGACAATGTATATAGATATTGACATCTATATACAAAGTCGAAATTACTTTTTTTTAAGAAGACGTTTTGTCGGAAGATTTTTATTGATTTAGTATGTGTAGGCATTATAATAAACAGGTTAATAAAAATCACGGCTGCAGCTGCATTTTTCAAACAAAAGTCAAAACGGATAGTCGAATGATCGAGTCATTGCCATCGAGCGCCTGTGATTTTCTTAGCATCTATAAACGGTAGACCCATTAAAACAAGTTAAAACTTGCGTTACCGCTAACCACATAATCAGAACAGCTTCGCTGTTCTATGCAATTGATTTTCACTTTTTCACGCAAATAATCATACTTATGCATTGCATATGCACTGGTTGTAATGTTTGAAGCCCAAAAAATCACGACCAGAACATCTTTTAGGCGCTGGTTTTAATGTTTGAAGCCTCAAATCAAAAGATACGTCAATTAGACTTTATGCACACTGGTTGCTTGAAACAGGCGTTCGATAAAGTGTCTGCAAATTTGATGGGACGAATTTCGTTTGCACTTGCTGGAACTGCGCGTGTTTGTATTTCATGCTTGTTTTTATCATTTAACTTATGAAGAGCCAAACAAAGCAGTAAGTAAATACATATCCGATCACGAATGTTGATATGCTGATGAAACGATCACATTTTCCTTGTACTGCTGGCCTGAAACGCGCTGACAAAAGATGGCGCCATGAAGCCTTGAGTGTCCGCCATCATGCGCATGCTCCGTCGTAGCCACTTCCAGGTTGCGCGCGCAGCCCGTCGCGCCTTCTTCGCCATCTGTAGAAAAAATGGATCACCTGGGCCTAGAGTCACAAAGCCTTTTTTCCTTTAAACCTAATTAAGCATCGCTCTATGAAAACGAGGTTTAATGCATGTGCGTAAAGTGTCGTCCCAGATTGGCATATGCAGTCCGCACAGGGTCATCAGGGACGACACTTTTCGCTTTTAATGTGTGTTTTTTTGTTTTTAAGGTAGCCTCTTTTTAGCGATAATCCGGTTTAGGCTGCACAGGCTAATCTGGGCCGACACTTTACGCCCAAGGGCGCAGTTTGACTTCAACTGTAATACCGGTATATTAAAACGATTACCCATTTAAATTAATAAGTAGGTTAGGGGTTGCAGGTAGCCTATATGAACTAAATGGATACACACAAAAGCAAAACGTGTGTTGCTCAAATGGTGTAAAGAATATTAAATAGGGCTTGCTAGATGTGTGGGAGTGCGGTGAATCGTAGAATTGTCAGTATCTTGTTCACTGACTGAAAGGTCGGGCGAATTGAGGGTGAACACAACAAGCAATAGAACGATTTAAAGCAACGCACGTCACGTTGTGCGACAAATTATATGCTCAGAATAAATTAAGTACCGGCAGCCATGTTATCTTTAATGGCATGCACCCGTATCAGGACACGAATATTAAGATTCGTACGCATAAACAACAAGCGTTATAGCCAAACATGTTTATTAAATAGAGATTCTATTCAATAATATATTTACTCAAACTATGAAACGGCCATATTAAAACCTTTATAAACGTTAAATTATTGTAAAATTAACATCCCTTCAAAACGTTCGTAATTTTGGCATCAATACTCTTTAAGAGTATTAGTATACATGTTTTGATTATATATGAGCCTTGCTGTGGGAAAATGGGGCTTAATGCATGGGCGTAAAGTGTCGTCCCAGATTGGCCAGTGCAGTGCATTCTGGGAAGACATTTTCCGCCTTGACAGGATTTTCGTTTAAAAGAGAATCATTAAAAAAATATCACATTTCAAAGCTGAAAGTGTCGTCACTGATAAGCCTATGGCGACACTTAACGCATTACGCTCGGTTTTCCCACAGCGAGGCTCATATCAATTATGCACAATTTCAAAAATGAAAACATGTGTTTAAATCAGATCCTTCTGATTAAATAAGTCCAACCATAATAAAAAAGCATATATCTATATTCATTAAACACGTTTAAAAAACAAGTAGAAGCATTAACAAGTATACTCTTACATAACATTGAACTCATGATATATGCATATAGGTCATTTGATTTACATGTATACTTCATATCAGCGCACGCAAAAACAAACTCCAAAATACATAACAATTCTGCACGAATAAATACATTCTATACAAATTGCATTAGTTCACAAGGTTTAATTTCGTCATTTAAATACACATAAAATACAGTTATAGTTTGCTTTATTAATTTGGCATGGACCAAAAATGAAAACCAAAGTATGAATATGAATGTTTATTTCTGATGCTTCATTTAACTTTTAAAACTGTGCAAAAAAAGAATAACGAGATATGGTTGATAAATACAATTTGAATTGAATTCGAATGCTTCATCCAAACAATGCGTAAGAAATTAATAAAAATAAAACGGACCAAACATGATTTACACAATTGACGTGAGTATAAATTCATTTAAATGCTTAATCCAAATGATACCGACGATACATATTGGCTGCTTGAACAACATTATATGAGCAAACACTTAAATACCTCGATTCAGCGAATCGTGTCAGTTTATAAATTTAAAACAAAATCATGTATGAAATGAGTAATTTACACAGATACTAGATGGCATGCCAATATCGGCGGGTATATGTTTATGTTATCTCACCCGGTTGTGTTAGATATATCTATAGCCATATCTACATGTATGTACTATACCATATTCATATGCACTATCAATACAGAGGTTTTTATATGTAACGCGAAAAAAAAAACGTTTGTATTTATCTACACACGCATTAGGATAATGCCTTGCATATACGATAGACCGCAAATACCGATATATCCCCTTAAGACATTTGCCTTAGTCAATCATTGAAAGATTAAGTATATCATTGTTTGTATAAACGTTTGGATTATAAACCATTCTTAATTGAAGTGTTAAACCCCCTCTTAAAAGGCCAACACATAAGTTGTTTACCTTCACACTTTCAAAAATAGGTTAGGTAGGTCAAACTTGTTTACGTTAACCTTTTTGTCATAACGAAGATTCTTCCCATTTCAACATGTTCAATAACTATATTTCATTATATTTAAAAATCTTCCAAACCTCTATTCAACATTCTTATTTCTGTCTTCATGAGTTACTTAAACGAACATTATGCAACTCGTTTCGGTCGAGTTAGTGGAGAATGCAACTTTGTAGACGCCTTAATGAATGCAACTGCACAATAAAACATTGATGACTTCGTATAACAAAGTAGATGTATTTGTTGCATTGAATATCTAAATAACAAGCAGTTCAAACTACCGCTAACAGTTGAGGTATTTATTCTTTTGAAAATTAGTACGCGAAAAAGTTTTTCATGTATTTGATTCCTTCATATCCATTAATAAACCTCTGGGTTTGGACATTTTTAAATCGCATAACCAGCTCAATCTTGATAGCCAGAAGTACAATAGCAAATATTTCAGTAATTAGTGTCGACATTTTTAAAGTTTATAATTCAACAAACTTGTTTTGTGGTTAAACATGTATGTATATACACCCGAACTTAAATCACTGGCACGAACATGCATTTGAACCAATGCAGGAGTATTGCATACACGTGTTAATAAATTATGTAACTACAACTTCTCCTTTCCACCTCGACGAAAAAATCCTCGAATAAAACTAAAAAATGGTACCTTTCGTTTTTTCTTCGATTTAGTCGTAAGCAACGAATTATCTCCGTCAGTATGGTCTATGGATGAGATCACACTATCTACATGATTATTTCCATTTTCACTGGCCGGTTCAAGAACACTTTTAACAGAATGGTCGTGATCATCTTCCTGTAAGTTATCGAATTTTGCGTATTGTCTCTGAGTATAACTATTAACTCTTCTATGCATTTTCTGGAACACTGAAGACGATGAGCTGGATTTCAGAATATCACTTGATTTGGATTTTAGCATCTTTTTCGTATCGCTGTGGTCTACTTCGTGATGATTGTCTTCTGAGTGTTTATGTTCATTATCTCGCTCCTCCTCTTCCGCGTCCCCCTTATCAGCTTCGGTGTCGCCGACCTCATCATTTGGCTCACCTATCTGGACTTTGATATTCACTACATTGTTATCACTCTTCACGTTTTCTGCTTTATCCGCGCAAGTATCTGTAACGTCGCAAGAAAGGTCGCTATTTGAACTGTGTTTACAGCTTCCATGTTTGTGCTCAGCCACATCTGCTTCTGAAGTTTTGTCTTGAGCAGCAGTTTCAACTGTACTTGGAAGTACATTTAACGTACTCCCATTGTCCGAAGTATGTGTTTTGTCCTGTGTAACATGTATCTCAATTTTGTGACTGTCATTTGAGAGGTCATCATCGCTGTCTAGCTCTTCCTTTGCGTCGCTGAATATTTCTTCCGTTTCATCGTCGATTCCTCCGTATTTTCTTCCTTTACCACCTTTTCCGAAGATGGTGCTGATAAGCCCCAAGCCATTCGAGCGTATCTGAGCGCTCCAGCGTCCTATTGCTTTGAACATGGCCAGTTCCGATGTTTAAATTCACGAACATTTGACCTCGGTCATACTACAGTTATACCGCTTGCCAATATTTTAGGCACGTTTAATGTCATGTCCTTTCATGTACTCCTGAACATGAATACATTGTTACAAAGTTCCTTTACATATCTATCACACAATAAACGGCAGTGGTAACACCTTCCATAGTCATGTTATTAATTGTAAGTAATCCCCTTTGTATTATATTATGTATTAATTCCGTCGCAAACATGTAAACACGGCATCTTAAATTCCGTCAATGTCGTTAAACTATACCTGTACGATTCAATACATATCTACCGTTTAAGGTTTAAAAATAGTGGATGCCTGCCAACGAATGTTAAGGTACACAAAGGCATACTGTTGACTATAACCTAAAGGTTTGTACAGGCTGTTAAACTCGATAAGCATGGCTGAAGGCGTGTATACACCGACTGATATAAAACCTGTCACCGATATCACAGTCACATGGTGTTTTGTACTGTTTTGAATGTAGGCTACTTTGTGACATGTTAATTTATGGTTAAAGCTACTATGGCGTTCATGAAAGCGTAACTACACTATCTATCTATGTATACTGCAACACCCTCTTTCGAGTATTATGTGCAGGTGCGCTGTCAGTGCAAAAAGGTTGAAACAGGAAATGTAAAGAATACCAAAAGTAATACTGTACATGTATATGTGAGAGATGATTTTAAGGTTGATAGTGCTAATATAAGAACTTTAATATACAGTTAAAAGTTAAAAGTTAGTACACTACTATTATAATGGTATGCATTTCCGTGTAGTCGCTATTTATAATAGGTATGCATACTCCGGTGACACGCACCTGCTGCGACCGGTTGACCTTCCTCATAAAATCACCAAAAAAAGTAATTAAAGAAAAATGAGGGGATTTTTTTTTCATATAGACACTTATTTAAAAAATTATTTAACGATTTTAAAGTCATGCATCACCATTATATAAAGTTGTGATGCCATAGCTTTAAGGAAGGTTTGATTAAAAATATACGCATGGAAACTCACGGTATTTTAAGTATACACATAATTGTTACGGAAATATGCTAATGGTATGTTAACAATGGCGTAAAAGATTAAAATCTCAACGCGGTATGTTTTCTGAAAGAAACAAGAAAAAATGTAAGATGTATATATGCATATCTGGCTCAATTAATATATACATTCTAATAAATAATTATTTCAAAATAATTCAGACCATGTACTCATAAGAAACAATTGTCCCCATCGTCAAATGTGTGATCTGAATGACATGTCTCATACAATTCTTTGTATTTAGATATTTTCTTCATTACGTGTGTTAATGAAAATTACTTGTCATTCGCTATTCCACGGTGATAGGGCGATTACTACAAATATTCCGCTCACCGTCAAAATTTTATACTTCTGACACAAGCACCGTATGTATTGTTTAAAATTTGTTTTGAAGAAAAGAAACATGGCGGACGAAGCAATATCAGTTAACCGAGTGACAAAATAAAATATTATAAGACAATGCAAAGTGATTGCCACTTGCGAAGCACTCCATCGAATTTTTTAACCAATATGTCGTCTATTTAAAAGTTTACCAGTCGTGAAATATTTAGCATGACTTTGAAACAGTGTTTACAAAAAGTCGTGTCGCGCTCGACACTGTTCGTACTTGTGAGAAAAATGTAATAATCAGATGATTGTCGATGTGTCAGACCTGATGTGACAGTCTTAAATCATTGTATATATATAAAGGAACATGCCATACGAACCTGTTTGTTTCAAAAGCTGTTAAAGGCCTATTTTTTTGGTGAAAACATACATCACTTACATAAACATCGATGCACCGCACAACACTGATTATGAGCACCGTATTTATATTCCGTTTAACTGGATTCGTGGCACCGCTTACTTCTGCACATGGTTTTAAATGGTGTGCTAGAACGAGCCATCGTGATTTGAATTTATTTACGATAATCTTCCATTTATCAAAGTTACATGTCCCAGAATTGATCTTGAAAATGATGGCATACTTGCACCGAAAAGGTTGACAGGGATCGATTGTCTTGCTTTCCAGTACGTGGAGGGCACATGTTTAAGTCTCATGTTTCAATTGATCTATTGTTGTGGTAAAATACATTCATTATTGATAATTATTATTTCTCAATTATATGCTCATTTCGAAGTTATAATGATACACATATATTTATACAATTACACTCTCAATTAAATATAGATTGTGTTAAATTGCAGACACAAGTCACACAGCTAATTTCATTGAATATCTAATTGTTTTGCATCTGAACAATAATTAATTGATACATTTTAGGCCTTTTAAGGGTTGGAAAATACCGTAAAATGCTGTACTATCCGGGATTTCGGTACCCGGTCTAGCATACTTTATTGCATCAATTCCTGAATTCCTGTTTTTTGATGTGAAAATGACCATTATTTGAACATATTATACACTTCGTTAAGTTAACTAAGTCAAATTATCTGGGATTTTGGTGGATTTCGGTATTCCCACACACCGCAAGTTAACGACTACGGAAATTAACTGCATGTATTCGATAAAAACCGGTTCGACTATCGTAAAATGAAAACGCACATCATAATATGGTGACATGACATCATGGTAAAAATAGCATCGTTTTAAAAGCCATGGTGTATTAACGATTCGGCATCGTATACAGCAATATATAGTGGGCGATGAGCATAATGACTGTAATGATAAACACGCATCATATAATGTAGAACTAGCAACATAAAGTGGACAAGGTGCATCATGTAATGATAAACACGCATCATATTATGTTAAACTAGCAACATAAAGTGGACAAGGTGCATCATGTTATAATAAACAAGCATCATATTATGTAGAACTAGCAACATAAAGTGGACAAGGTGCATCATGTTATGATAAACACACATAATATTATGTAAAACTAGCTACATGTACATAAAGTGGACAAGGTGCATCATGTAATGATAAACAAGCATAATATCATGTAAAACTAGCTACATAAAGTACACAAGGTACATCATGTACTGATAAACAAGCATCATATTATGTAAAACTAGCTACATAAAATGGACAAGATGCATCATTTAATGAAAAACAAGCATCATATTATGTAAAACAAGCTNCATGGTGCATCATGTTATAATAAACAAGCATCATATTATGTAGAACTAGCAACATAAAGTGGACAAGGTGCATCATGTTATGATAAACACGCATAATATCATGTAAAACTAGCTACGTGTACATAAAGTGGACAAGGTGCATCATGTAATGATAAACAAGCATCATATCATGTAAAACTAGCTACATAAAGTACACAAGGTACATCATGTACTGATAAACAAGCATCATATTATGTAAAACTAGCTACATAAAGTGGACAAGGTGCATCATTTAATGAAAAACAAGCATCATATTATGTAAAACTAGCTACATAAAGTGGACAAGGTGCATCATGTAATAATAAACACGCATAATATCATGTAGAACTAGCTACATAAAGTGGACAAGGTTCATCATGTAATGATAAACAAGCATCATATTATGTAAACCTAGCAACATAAAGTGGGCAGTGAGCACAATGTAATGATAAACAGGCATCATATTATGTAAAACTAGCAACATAAAGTGGACAAGGTGCACAATGTTATGATAAACAAGCATCATATTATGTTAAACTAGCTACATAAAGTGGACAAGGTGCATCATGTAATGATAAACACGCATAATATCATGTAAAACTTGCAACATAAAGTGGACATGGTGCATCATGTTATGATAAACAAGCATCATATTATGTAAAACTAGCAAATAAAGTGGACAACGAGCACAATGTAATGATAAACACGCATCATATTTTGTAAAACTAGCAACATAAAGTGGACAAGGTGCACAATGTAATGATAAACAATATCATATTATGTAAAACTAGCTACATAAAGTTGACAAGGTACACCGTGTAATGATAAATACGCATAATATCATGTAAAACTAACTACATAAAGTGGACAAGGTACATCATGTAATGATAAACACGCATAATATCATGTAAAACTAGCAACATAAAGTGGACAAGGTGCATCATGTAATGATAAACACGCATCATATTATGTAAAACTAGCAACATAAAGTGGACAAGGTGCATCATGTAATGATAAACAGGCATCGTATTAGGTAAAACTACCAACATAAAGTGGGCAATGAGCACAATGTAATGATAAACAAGCATCATATTATGTACAACTAGCTACAAAAAGTGGGCAATGAGCACAATGTAATGATAAACACGCATAATATTATGTAAAACTAGCTACATATAGTGGGAAATGAGCACAATGTAATGATTAACAGGCATCGTATTATGTAAAACTAGCTATATAAAGTGGACAAGCTGCATCATGTAATGATAAACACACATACTATCATGTAAAACTAGCTACATAAAGTGGACAAGGTGCATCATGTAATGATAAACACGCATAATATCATGTCAAACTAGCTACATGTACATAAAGTGGACAAGGTGCATCATGTAATGATAAACAAGCATCATATCATGTAAAACTAGCTACATAAAGTGGACAAGGTGCATCATGTAATGATAAACACGCATAATATTATGTTAACCTAGCAACATAAAGTGGACAAGGGGCATCATGTAATGATAAACACGCATAATATTATGTAAAACTAGCTACATAAAGTGGACAAGGTGCATCATGTAATGATAAACACGCATTATATTATGTACAACTAGCTACATAAAGTGGACAAGGTGCATCATGTAATGATAAACACGCATAATATTTTGTTAAACTAGCTACATAAAGTGGACAAGGTGCATCATGTCACAGTGATATATTGTGTGTGCACCGGGATAAGTCGCATTTTTTTAGGCTCTGGTTATAATGAAGATTTAAGTTAGTAAACGGTGGAATTATCGGAAGATACTTGTATGTGCGTGTGCGTCAGAACATGGACTATGCCC
>VMBQ01001551.1:0-53285 GCA_007657795.1 Dreissena rostriformis
GCTAATCTGGGATGACAATTTACGCACATGCATTTTGTCCGGTTCTTTCAGAACACGACACATATACGCTTAGCAGCGACCCGAGAAAGTGAAAACTCTTCATCTAGTTGGATGGCCATGCAATTATTTAAATTATACAAGTAGTGTCTGTCCATTTTCTGGTAGATTTAGCGTAAACAAGCACACAATGTGTGTTCGCAAAGGTTACGTGTATATATCACTACGAGTCACAGCTAGCCACATCTGGAGTCGCATAAACTAATTTAAATCCCGGTTAATGTTTTAACAAATGGTACCCCGCTCTCCGAGTAGTTGTGGCGTTGTACACGGATTGCTGAATTCTTCGTTAGACCCAGAAGGATCTGGGAAAGTCGTATTTTGATTGACTTTGTAAGTGTTCGTTATTTAAGGGACACACGTTTCAATTGTTTTAGGAACGCCATTTGATGCCTACACATGACATACTGTAGCATCACAAATAAAAACATATTAACGAAAATGTGAACAGACTCATGTCAGAAATATATATATATNATGCGCACTTTTTCCCTGCCTATAATACTCGAAAGGGCGGTTGGCAGTATACAGAGATAGATAGATAGATAGCTAACAGGTAACAGTGCTCTCTGTTTTGCTATATGATCAAACACGTCGTCAACATCTCTCTAAAGAATGCAAATGAGTATTGTGACAATTAAGCGGTATCATACAAAAGATTAAAATAACGAGATTGTATGTAAAAAAAGTATCTGACTAATTTATGAAATAAAAATAAGTTTATATCGTCTTCACACAAAATTTCATAAACTGTGTTTATTATATTTTATGAGATTAAAAACAATATCATTTTTAACAAATTTGCAAACTAGCATGGAAGACAACCGTGTTAAGGACATCGGTGTTATCGACAGCTTCTACATGCAAAATTCGTTTTCACATGCTGCCTTGATTAGCCTATGAACTCCAATAGATGTGTCTTATTAAGACGGGTTTACTCATCGTTAACATAAAGAAGCTTTTAAGTGGATCATGTTGGTTTTGCTACAAAGAGACTACGAGATCCATTTCAAAACCTGGTGTATCGCAAACGTAAAGCACTTATTTGAACAACGAGTGAAACGTTATAAATTTCCTGTACTCGCTCTAGGTCGTAACCGAAGGCCTAGAGGTCCATATTTAGGAAAGGGATGCCTGGCTGATCACAATTATGCCGTTGGGCCCGAAGATGGGTTATCTTTTCTTATATTGTACCGAACATCCTGTGTATCACAAAATGTCACGATAATTAAAAATATTAACAGCACATATCTTAAAAAAGAATTCACAGTAATACCTTATGCAGAAGATATTCACACTTATGTTTTATATAAAATGTAAGATGATTTTTTTTTTATAAGTAATGATGGATAACGAATAATATTTCAGCGTTTTAAACAATTGCAAGCCTCAACATCGCAAACACCACAAAGTGCAGCTTAGCTGTGTGGAACCCGGTTGGTGACGTCATCGTCAATATTTAGCATGGGCGGTCCATATAAGAAAATGGTAACATGTCCATGCATTTTAAGGACCTAAACCGGTCCCAGAAAAAAATGCACGTCTATAATATATAGTTTATTGTTTTTTATTATTATTTACTTATATTTAATTTATTTAAATAGCACAACTGAATGATACATAATATTTACCTGCATCGCAATATCTCGATAATAGATTAACCCTTTGAGCGCTGAAACCGGATTTTGAAGGCCTTTGCAAACAGTTTGGATCCAGATGAGACGCCACAGAACGTGGCGTCTCATCAGGATCCAAACTGTTTGCTATTCTGATAGTATTCTTTGAAAAAAATCGAAGAAAATGCTAATTTTAGAAATTTAGCAGACAACATTTTAGCAGACGACAAATTTCCCAGCATGCAAAGGGTTAAACGTTACTAACATATACGTATGCCACTGAAATAAATCAAAGCTTATATAAGCTAACATACTATTTAAAAAAAAAAACATAACTATTGTGAACAGGAAATTGATTTCTCCGTTTTGGATTAGATTATGAAGCAAATCCGTCACAGGAATAAATTTGTTACAAGCTGAAAATGTAAATAAATGTCCATTTCCGTTCTGACACTGTGATGTTTCTTGAAATCATTGGAACCATTCGGTTATATAAATGATTTTCGGATTAAAAAGTATGAAATGCGATAATTGTACGGAGCACACGATCCCGTCCGAAATATTAGGAATAATTAAATAACTCTCAGACGACTAATTTTGGACTAAATGACTGATAGCTTTCTTGAGAAAATTAAATCAAAGTTTAATGAAAGGTGTTTACCAGTGTTCATGATTCATTCCGTCAGTGTCTAAAGCTTAAGTAATGTTTACGTTATGATATTTTGTTATATGGTTTATGGTTTATTCAAGATACATTAGACATTACAGTTAATGAGTACACATGTATGTTGAATATATTTATACAAACAAAATGCATGCAAGTGGTCATCAATAAATACTAGTTCATGGCATGATAAATCATATACAAACTTTATTAAGTTTTATACATATATAATTTAATTCTTAACGGATACATGTATTGCAAAATAATGTTAACATAAAGCACTATTGACAGCGAGAAGTCAACTTTTCTGAAATGGATATTACTTAAAATAATATTTATAGACATTTCTTTGAATAAATGCTTTATAGGAAGCTGAACGCAATACGTTTACCAAGTGACATGCACACGTATATAAATAATGCCGTAGTTCGGTCGAATAAAAAAACGCAACTCGAAGGTGGTTCCGTTGATTTACATGATACTTTCAAGTCCACAAGATAGTTCATCAGACTGAAGATAAGGACGGAATCTCCTTTCGGAAGTCCCCGTCAGCTGTAAATGTAAGAAAAAACTCAGAACTAGTATGCTTTCTGAGTTGAACTGCTTACTGCTTCGATAACCATCCGGTACACATATTTAAGCTAACACATATACTGAAATACCTGAACCTTTGAGGTCACGCCTGACAACATAAGTGGAGCCTGACAAATTGTCCTATCGCATGGACGGGTGTTAAACTGTACATGTACATGATAATAACTTTTTGTCAGTCAACTCGAAATAAACATTAATTAACACAATATGTGGTCACAAAACAATAATCATATAGCATTAAGCGTAGGTAAGAGACGGCGGGAATGATTTGTCCTTTTTTATTATATACGTTGTTGATGATGTACTTCGTGACATGCTTTCAAAACTTTGTACTTTAACGATGACAATAAATTATGGTGTATTCACCACTTTAAATGCTTGTAAAAGGCTTTACAAGTAATGTGTCCAAGATGTAGTGCTAACAAAGGAAGAACAAGTGATCCTGGTCAACCATTTGCATACGTTTACACAAAGCATTGCATTTTATCTAGCCACATGTTAGCCCAACGGCTTTTTGTTAACTGTTTTATGGTCAAATTCGTGTCAAAATTACCATGCTTTTCGTTTTACATATGTAATTTTTAATATATGTTTTTCAAAAATGTAACTGGCTTAAGTCCCCGAGAGGCAAATATGAACTAGAGACGTTGTTAAAACATGTATTGTTCTCATGCATAGTAAATGCGTTCATCCTACCACAGATAGACATCAGTAAATAAACACAAGAGCTGTTTAATGACGGCGCGCTTCATTTTTCTAGTTCTGTTTTAGACTTGCTGGCATTTTTGTTCTAAAAAAAATGTGTGAAAGCTCCTAGACGCGTGCGTGGGTACCTAAATCCTCCATGTTACTATGCGTTATGGTGTTATTAGTAATAAATTACACTTTTGCAATGGTATATACCGATGTTATTTATGAAAATATTAGCACAAAATTGTTTTCACTGTATTTGTCATGTAAAAGCGGTTTATAGTGGGGATTTCGGTAAGTTATACACGCTTTCCAACGCCGATTGGGTACCGAAATTCCCATATTATTACATATAAAGGCAGACATCCACAAGTTATTACTTGTAATGATGGTTTTTGTAATAACCAAAATTTTTACAATTACATTTTTTTATTTTATACGCAGCAAAGTGCAATGAATTGTGAATCCTTCCTATTCATCCGGTAATGGCGGGTGTTGACGTGTTTTTTTCGCTCGTCGGAAAATAGTGAATATGTGACTCTAAACAAAACTTTCTGGTCAAAAAATTATATCGGTGTAATTCATAGTACACGTGTCATGTGCTTGTGCTAAAACTTTTGAGGTGGACTATGCAGGAAAGGATATATTTGGACATCTCTTTTGTCAAAGGTATTTAATAAATCATTCTCGTGACTTGCCCATATAATATGCTTGTCTTTCTATATTCAATTTATAGAATTAACACCTTCACATAAAATAATTGCCACTCAGAGATGCTCAAGCGTTATAACGATCGAAAACTTAAAATCCGCTTTGATAGTGACTCTGAACGGATTATATGGGATTTGCTATGCCTCATTGCCTGTGTTTAAATAAATATATTTTGTTGTCAACCTTTCAAAATGCTTACTGAACATCAACCGTTATATCTTTCTGCTAGTCGGACATTTAAATACATACATTTTGTATAGATGCGCTAAATTAAAATCATATAAGCATTGAACGTACACAACACAAAAGAACGTACGCTGTCTTTCTACGTTGTATCACAATACCTAGTATTTATGTAACCTAATTAATGTCATCATATAAATCAAATTAGACCAGCTTATAGACATTTACTGTTATTATGCCTCTAAGCTGTATCACTGCTCGTCTGAAGTATTTGTATTCTGATATAATTATATAACTGTAATATTCTCTTGTGTGTTTTTTGTAGCTATATAATTTTTTGACTGGCGATTTACTACTTCACTGTTATAATGCATGTAGCAAATTAATTTCACACTCTCTGATTGATTAAGTTTGTCTTGCTCTTGATAATAGTGCTGCATTTGTTTTTAGGTGTATTACTGTATGATAGTGATATAACTGTATGATACTGCTAGTTGTCTACTCTTCTTGTTAAGTAAGAGAACTAATTACATGTACATATAAAGCTACATATGTTACTCATATTATATGAACGTTAAAACCTACACATGTATAGCGTTATAAAAATGTATATATATATGTCTATATGCATACGCATGCGTTTGTGAGCGTGTGTGTGTGTTAAATGTATCCGTGTACGTGTGCATATGTATTATATGGTTCTGTTTTATTAGTTCATTGACATAATGATGCTAATTATAGTGTTTTCTTGTCGTGTATGTGTTTAACGGTTTAACTGGCGTGTTTTTTCTTAAAGTACTATTATTCGTACATAACTGTTTATTAAATTAAACGGATTTATATAAATATATAATAGTACAAAATAACATGAATCACTTCAAATAACTACTCTAGCTTCATAAATATGTATGCTTATGTGTTTGTAACTGTATTACTGTTTGATTGGCTCATTCATACTGCATTATTTTAACTGTATGACTGTTTGATTAACCAATTAATACTACATTGTTTAAATGCACGTTGCAAGCAAACGGAATATTCTCTGATTGAGTAATTCTGTCTTGTGTCTTGTGTCTCTTTACATGATTATGTATCCACGATGTGCATGTTATTCTCTTGTAACTATGTACTTTCACTGTTTCTTTTAAGTGTAAAATACCGTTATAGCATACGTATGTATCACCTTTCTCAATGTGTAATGATGGCTACACATAACATTTTACCAAGATACAAACCATTCGGATTGTGGTTCGCAACCTTAAATGTATTAGTCTTAATCTCGTTGTATAATGACGAAATTGCTCTGGAATCGTCTATACAAAACATCAGAGGACACTCCCAATTTTTCCGGCATATTAAACGGCCGTACACACGCGCTACAGTTAGTGAACGCTACTATTCTAATGTAATATTTGTTAGAAAAACACTTTTTGTCTTTTTTACAGTCTTGATAGTTACATGGCTAATCACAATCATGTTGCTTTCTGGGGATATCGAACTAAACCCAGGCCCTGTATCTATCAGTTCTCAAGCTTCCTCTGTCACGGAGATAAATACACTTACTGACTTATTGACAATGCCTAATAACTTTTCATTTATTCAGTATGTTCAGAGTATTTTGAACAAATAGTATATTCTTACTGCAGAACTATCAAATGTTGATGTTTTATCCTTCACTGAGACTTGGCTTAATAATTCTATTGAAACTGACGATCTACTTATCCCTTCTTATCACCGCCCCGAGCGCAAAGATCGAACACATGAAAGCCACGGTGGCGTCATACTATACGTAAAGGATTTTATCCACTATGAACGCAGACCTGACCTTGAGCCTATTTCATTAGAATGCATTTGGATTGAACTACACGTGCAGAGTAAAAAGCGTGTCTTATTTGGGTTATATTATAGACCATCAAATGCAAATGCGTCTTACACTAAATTAATTGGTTTAGCAATTGACACCAGTATATCAGATATTACAGTAACGGGTGATTTTAACATGAATAACAATATGCCTACATTAGCAAGAAAACTTGATTCTTGGTGCCTTAAGTACAGCCTTGTTCAAGTTATTGACGAACCAACGCATTTCACAGAAAGGTCTTCGGCAATTCTTGACTTGTTGCTTCTTAGTAACCCAAACGGCGTGGTATTATCAGTTGTCGGTGATCCTTTTCTTGATCAACAGTATCGCTACCATTGCCCTATTTTTGGTCTATTCAAATATAACAAGCCAAAAGCGAAAATATACGAGCGTCTTATATGGAAATATAAGGACGGTAACTACGATTTGTTACGCGAAACTTTCTCTACATTTAACTAGAAATCAATTGCAAGTATTGATGTTGACACATATTGCACTTATATCACTGATACTATAATTCGTAATGCTAAACTTTGTATTCCACACCAGCTAATAAAGATCAAACCGCGTGACGCCCCTTTGCTCAATACAGATATACGTCGTATGATAAAAAAACGTTAACGAGCTTACAAACACGCGAAATGTAAACACAGTGTATATTATTGGTCAAAATTCCGTATGCTTCGAAACCAGACCACATCATTAATTAGACAAGCAAAAGATCATTACGACGAAAGCATATGCAAAAAAACTCAAACAAAATAACCACACAGCTAAGGACTGGTGGAGAACTCTTAAGCCATTTATCAACAAACCTTATAATAACTCTATGCCTGCTCTCATTAATCCCGCTGACGATTCGATTGTAACTGATTGCGTTGAAAAGGCGAACATTCTTAACAATTTCTTTCAAAGTCAGTCAAAAAATTGACATTGATAACGAAAACTTACCCGATCTCACTTATGTTCCAATTTCTAACCTGCTAGAGTCCTTCATTATCACTCCTACTAATGTTCATGATATTCTCAAAGCACTCTCGGTAGACAAAGAATCAGGACCTGACGGTATAAGTAACCGTATCTTAAAAGAATGTAGAGACGAATTGTCCCCCTCTTTATGTGACTTTTTAATTTTTTCACTCGACAAATGTATAATGCCAAGCTGTTGGAAAGAAGCGAACGTCAGTGCAGTTTAAAAAAAAGGTGACCCTAAATTAGCGATTAACTACCGTCCTATATCATTGCTTAATACAATGGAAAAAGTGTTTGAAAAAATAATATTTAAACACGTGTACAATCACCTTATTAGCAACAAAATTCTGACCTCATTCAGTCTGGCTTTTTGCAAAGTGATTCAACCACAATCCAACTTACTTATATTTACGATACGTTTTGCAAAGCCCTCGACAATGGATTTGAAGTAAAAGCTGTCTTTTTTTACATTATTAAAGCATTTGATAAAGTCTGGCACCTGGGTCTTTTACATAAACTGAATCATATTGGCATCCGTGGAAAGTTACACTCTTGGTTTATAAACTATCTTAATGGAAGACGTCAACGCGTAGTACTTCCAGGCGCAGTTTCAAATTGGGCTTCACTAGAGGCCGGTGTTCCACAGGGCTCTATATTAGGGCCCCTTTTATTTCTAATATTCATAAATGATATTGTAAACGATATCCAAAGTAACATTCGTCTATTTGCCGACGACACATCCCTATATATTATCATAGATGACNGGGTTTGGGTTAGCCTAAACCCAACCCTAACCCTAACCCGACCCCTAACCCTAACCCTTACCCGAACCCTTTTTTGGGTTATCACCCCTATACCATGCCTCGCCCGTTGTAGTTTTCCGCCTCCCTTGTAAGTGGCACATCCATATTAAATATGTATCAGATAAAGCTTGGAGTCGAATTAATATTATGCGTCAATTGAGATTTAAACTTGACCGTAAATCACTCGAAATAATTTACACGTCATTTATCCGACCGTTGATAGAATATTCAGACGTAATATGGGATAATTGTACTCAAGCAGAAAGACATGAACTTGACAGAATTCAAACCGAAGCAGCGCGCATTGCATGTGGAGCATCCAAATAAGTATCCTTAAACGATTTGCAAAAAGAAATTAACTGGGAACCGCTTCAAGATCGACGCGACAAACATCAACTAATACTTTTTACAAAATGCAAAATTCCCTCACCCCTCAGTACTTGACCGACCTGGTACCTCAACATGTCGGAGCTGCTACTAGGTATAAGCTCCGTAATGCAAATGCATTACGCACATCCGAATCAAGATCAACCATTTATTATAATTCCTTTCTACCCACAGTTATTCTAAAATGGAATATACTACCAGAAGAAGTAAGAAGTAGTGAATCGTTGAATATATTTAGATCCAAGCTTAAAAGAAGTTTGATTAAAACACCATCGTACTTTAATATAGGGAAACGTTATCTCCAAATACTTCAAACGCGGTTAAGGACTAAATCACGTGCGCTTAATGAACACCTTTACGCGAAAAACATCATCGAATCCCCACTATGTTCCTGTGGAGATATTGAATCCAATTAGCACTTCTTCTTGTATGTCCTAACTTTAACGCAATGCGTACTACATTAATGAACAGTATCTCAAGCTTAAATCAGCGATGTTGAGCTTGATATTCTACTTTTCGGAAATACACATCTTAACGAAATTGAAAACTCTGACATTTTTCTACATGTCAAACAATTTATAAAAGAATCTCTGCGATTCTACTTACAATCCGGTTATGGTTAGTTGTTGTTATTCCAATCCATGTCCTCGCATCTACAATCCTTCGTCCTCATTTCCTTATTGTATCCAAGTCCTCGCATCTACAATCATTCGTCCTCATTTCCTTGTTGTTTTTCTTATGTTTTCCCTTATTTTTTTCCTTATTACTTGTTTTTCTTTTTCTTTCAAAACCTTTGTATACTTATCACTAATATTTCGTATGTCCAGCATAAACTAAGCTATATTATTCTTAATACACTGCCAATAACGTGTAAATATAATCGCAAGGAGAGAAACTCTATAAGAATTATTTCTACCGTTTCAATCCTTTTCTGATAATTATTGTATTGTGTATTTTGATAAATTGTACTTGCCAAAAAGAAATAATTATGTTTAAACTAATGAATTCTGAACATTTTTCTCTTTTTCAGTAATTAATTGAGTGGTATTCAGTCTCAATATTATACGAACTTTTATATGTGAACCAAAAATACGATGGAACATTGAAACAACTGTAATGTGAAATCAAAGATGCACAAAAAATCCGACAGGAAAATGTAGTAGGTAGCATATGAACTTAATTTAATACTATCACAAAAGTCAGAACCATTTTCATTTAGTGCTAATGCGCTTAACATCGTCACATGAAATCGTAACGTGTCGGCATACGTTTAAAAGATTTTTTTTAAAAAGGTCTGCAATTGATCGAACAAAAAGTGTATGATATGAATGTTACATATCACACGTCGCCTACGGTTCATATAACCTGACCTATAGACTTACGTTTTATAGGAGGTTCAGCTGAACATGCTTCACGATTTTCTGCTCTTAGCTCAGATTTCTCACAACTTGAGTTATATAACCCAGTTAGATACTTTGAGCTGCAGAGCACAAGGAGCAAGATATCCAATCTAGTGAACATGGCAGGTAATAAGCCGTCACAATTGGACGTTGGGTCCGATTCACTTGTTCCGTACGATCACCGGACCTCACACATGAATATGGAAATTTCATTTTTATACCAGAGTATTCGCTTACGATGCAAACTTTTTCTTTGCAAATATTATTCGGAAATACTCATCCGCTGCATGTTAGCGTCTTTTAAATATCGTCCGTAATTGATTGATTTATTTATTTTATATATTTGTTCTGCAAACTATTTCTGTATATTTTAGTATTAAGAATTTGCTTCTGACGGCAATGCATTTCATGATAAAAGAAAATTGCGTTCACGTATTTTCACAAGAGACATAATGAAATATTATAAGCATATTTATGTATGACCTAGATGTGTTTCAGTACAAAAGTACAATTATTTATATACATATAGTTTTATAATGTCTCGACTTCACGATAACACGCAACTGGGTTTACCTTGTTAACATGCATCCTTATTTATTTAAATGACCGATTTACACCACCAGCAAGCGCTCTTGACAGCCATGATTAACCAACCGTTCACAATTTTTCAGCATGCACCTTATGATCTCAGTACCATTCTCAAATAATCATTATTAAAACAAAACTTGCCTTGTCAACGTTCGATAATCGATGCTGCAACGAGAAGTTCTCTAGAATTTGGTTAACAATATTTTCCCAACATAAAGGAACATTTGATTTAGTTTAAAGTGTCCGTGATGTCTTTTTAAAGTTTAAACAGTTTAATTTCACTACCAAAACCAAAATCATGGGCGTATTCGCATCGTGATTCAATTTGAACACGAAAAACACACGCCGTTATGGTTTTGCTTTAAGAAATGGTCATATAAACATTTCCATGATTCGCAACAATGCACATTGTGATGGCGTCCTTACTGTCCTGAAACAGTCGTCAATGGTGTTTTGTTCATTCCAAATTTGTCATCACAAAGGGGTCTTGTTGATGTTCTTCGTGTGAGTCTAGCACATCAATCTCGACATTACCATGTCATTTGCGTTACACTGCGATTTATTACTGCTCGCAAATGAAAATAATGGTCTGAGTAAAGAAACGCTTGGAACGCAATGTCAACGTGCTGTTCAATAAAAATGATTACGTGTTTTTACATTATACTCAATTCGAAATAATTCCCCAAGCACACATAACACACACACACACACACACACACACACACACACGCANGCACACACCCCACACACACACACCTGCATGTATCGATTATATTTTAAACCTTCACCAGTATATATAATGTATATAAGTCAACGTGTAAGATTTGTTAAACAAGACCTTTATTCATCACGATGCACCAAATGATTAAATGACAATCGAACTATTAACACATGTATTGTTTGGTTACATTTACTCATAAAATAGAGAATTGTAGAAACCGAGCAAGCCGGCCACTGATGTCATATATATCAGATTAACCGGGTACGTCAGATATGAAATTAGATGCGAGCCCGCAAGACTTTCACTGGTAATTACGCAACTGGGTTTGCTCAGACAGGTTCCGGTTTTATATAGGCGATTTTGTAAAAGCTTCATTGTTTTAAGAAATAATATAATAATTCATACATGCTTTGTCGAAAATGCTGATTGAAATGACGGTTGCATGTAAAATATATTTTGCAAAAATTCCAAACACCGGTTTTGCTTCCACTTAAGGGTCTTTTGGTCATTCACGAAGTTGGGCTATAAATCTTTTACATAAGTTTCAAAAACAAAAGCAGAGAAGTGGTAAAGAAACAAGAAGATACGATACAAAGGTTTATTACCAATGATGTGGAATATTTGAGTCCTGATGTTGAGAAATCTGCTCCAATTGTTGAAACAAATGAATCTGTCATGGACGTACATACACCAATACCAATCGAAATGATTGGTTACATTAAGATATGACGATTTCACCGGCTAAAATGACATGCGAAAAAATGTAGTATTCATAATTATTCAACACTGAGTTACCGAGTATGGCAAAACCGCACTCTTGAATAAGGATATCTCACAATGCCTTCACAGAAAAAAGTATTCTATATTTATTGGTTGAGACTTAAAGAGAGCAATACATTACAGAAACAACGACTTTATATAGAGGATTTATAAAAAAAAACATAGCAATAGACTAACATCAAATGTATATGTAAATTATGTTTATGTTCTATATGTCATAAAGCAGTTTATTATTTAGGCCGTTAGGAATCATAGTTTTTAATTTATGTATCCAATATGTTTCTTTGCATACACGGTCTAGATTGTTTTGATACTACTGATGAAGGCTATGGCCGAAACATGTTTATTACTATTTGAATAAACAAAAGTGACGTGTTTGTGCGATTTATTTAATTTTATAGAACATTTATCTCACATATACATCCTATGTTTTTTCATCTCTAATATTCTTTACATATAGTGCAATTCATGCAACAATGTTACTAAAACACACAACGATGATATTGGCACAATTCAGAATAAGCTCCATCGCAATAGTTTCAGTTTTCAACCGTCATTCTGCGCACGTATTTCCATTTCCTGGACGTTAGATGTTCGTTGCCGAAGTGTCCAGACAAATACACAGACGTACCCTCTGAACAGTACCGCCATAACACCGAAAAAGCCACCGTACACCTTGAACTGCAAACAAATATAATGCAGCTATGCACGTTTGTGTACTTATGAAACGTGAAGTAATACGAACAAAACGTAATTATAATATGAGTGCATAGATACAACATATAACTATTTCCGGGCGAGTCCACTATCAGGTATTCGACTCGTACGCTATTGAATTGTATGATGCTAAATAAAAATTATCAACTCATTAACAAATGAACGTACACAATTGCTCTGCTAAAACCAAATCTCTGACTAAATGTACATGATACCGTGAAACCAATACTTCTAATTTCATGGAATTTCGTTGGTCAGCTCAACTGAAATGTTCATTGAACGTTTACGTCCGGAGTTTTATATCAGACATTTAAAAAAAATACCACGAATTTCAGATGCAACTAATATGCCCGATTTTAAGAATGTACTAAATTTCATGTCAACTAAATTTAATTAATCCACACTATTTAATCATTAATGTAACCATTAGACTCTAGAATCTTTTCCTCCGTATACATGTACCTTTAGTGTCAGAAGAAATAGAAGAGATTTTTTTTAATTATCCAATTTATTTAAAGACAAAACGCTTTTGCAGCTTCTTCAGCGGCGTGTGTTGTAAAGTGAAAATAAATTATAACAGTGATACCTGTTTATTTCATGAAACAAAAGTATCCAGAGCAAAACACTGACCTGTGTTTGCACGTCGACATCCAGGTCCGCCTGGTCCACCACAATTGCGGTGAGAATGGTCTCAATGAGTAGTGCCAGGAACGTGTTGCAGCCGAACACAAAGCCGTACCGCTGTCTTTAGAGATTGCGAGCTATCTGGGCTCTGTGTGCAGACCAAAACATAATGACATATGTTCATGATATATCAGACACTAGTAAAAGTTTATACAGCTGCTTTGGTTAAATAGATGTGATCTATGCTTTTTTTTCCTTAATATCGTTCCACTTAATTTAGTAACTCGATCTCAAGACTTAATACTGCGTTACCACGACTTAATGAGTCGTGTGAACGAGATTACTAACTCGTGTGAACGACTCAACTTACTCGTGGTAACGACAACGTTAACTCGTGGGAACGACTTAGAAACTCGTGGGATCAAAACGTTGACATAATTAACCTATTAGAATACACGAAGGTTGAACAGCATGTAACAGCGTAAATCTACAAGATTTACATTATCTGAAAATATGTAAGTCACTCTTACGTCAGCCATTTTGCATTTTGAAACATGCTTTTAAAATCTTTTATTTTGTTCGGTTGATTATGTCGTTCCCACTACTGACTAACTCGTTCACACCAGTTAGTTATCTCGATTACGCAACTAATGAAGCAGTAAGAACAATCGAGATACTAAGTCGTGAGAAAAAAACAAACATAAATAAAAACATGCACATTTCACATCTGTGACACCGAAAGATATGGCAACAGTGGAATTACTGTTCATTTAATATCTGTGATGATGACACCATAACCATACAAATATTGATACAAGGATACAAATGATAATATCAATACTGATATATTACTGTGGAACTCACTCCATTTTACATCTTATAAGTTTCCCAAAACGAAATACAACTGGACATATAAACTGTTTGTGTGCGAGCGTGCGAACCAGGGTATATATGTCTTAGCTTTGTATTGATATCTAAAATTATGAAACGATATCATTACTTAAACAATTGATAAAGAACAGTTTGCAAACGCGATGGTGTGGATTCAAATTGGTACAATTTGTAAAGAACTAAGCTTTCCGGAATCTTAACGCATGTAATAAATGTATACAACTTCTTGATCGTGCATGTTGTGTAGAACAGATACTCACGAAGCTAATGTCAGCAATATCTGGTACGTTGTTCTAAACACGTCGTAAAGAACGTAGCACACCCACAGGCTGCTGGTGGTTGCCATGACAACGAGAACCACCGCGTTCAGTGCGTAAACAACAAGCATCAGGAGCTCACTTCTGACCGGCACTGACCAATCAACAGGCAGGAAACCGATCACAAGAACCATGCCGGAACCTACACGTGTTTAAAATAAATATCACAGTGACGGTCGTCATCATCGACATCAGCAGAGGCATAAACAATTGAATATTATATAAAAAAAAATGTAGCAACATCTCATGGATTTATTTTGAAACAATATGTTTGGGACAAGAGGTTTGCTTTCCATTATCTTGACCGCAAGGCCAACATTTGTTTTTCTACATTCAACAGTATATCATAGATATAAGAACGGTCAGTTAAACTACTCAAGTTGTTCATGTGTAAGCCAGTTAACTAGTATTAAACGCACACGTTTAAAAGTAATATCCACTACTTGAATCAAAGAAAGGGCGCCAATGGCAGTACAAATAATTTCACGACCACTCTCAACTGATGTTTGCAGTGAGGTATCAAACACGTGATCCTCGTGATCCACGTGATCCTGTGAGCGTGAAATAACGTTATACGTAAAATACTTACAGTGATACATTGCAAAATTAATACGTGCGTACTTAGCAGTGTTCCTTCCGCTTCCTTTTAGTCGTCTGTGAATCTACGCGGATTAAATAGTTCCAAGTAAAGTGCCCTTGGTAAAATGAAACTGATTAAAAAGGCGATTATTACGCTCACGAATGAAAATATGTTCAGCTGGAAATAGTCCAGGACATCAAACATGGTCAGAAGCTGCCCAAGAAGATAAGCAACAAACTTTCCCATCAACGAGGCCGCCTTTGTAAAGGCTGATATTTTCTGGAAATATTCCACAGGAGTCACGGAGTAAAGGTAAGACATATAACTGATTTCCCCGGCAGTGGCCAGACCGTACGTGACCTGCATGAGTTTCATAGCTGGAACGCCTTGTGCCCAAAGAAGTAGTGCCCACGTTGTTATTTGTGCAACTCCAACAACTACTAACGTAGGTTTGTAGCGAAAGAAGTCCGTCAGGAGAAGAACCGGGATCATCCAGAGAAGGTAGGAGTAGGTCCACCAGGGATAGATCTCATTTTCCAACTGCGAAACATAGGGATATGTGTGTTTTTCGAAGAAATATCATTTTTATTACGCACTGTCAAGAATGAAAATAATTATTTTCTGTGCAGACACACATCAAAATCCAGTGAAACTAACACATTTTTATATTCATGGAATGTTTACATTTTAAAACAGTTAACATGGATTATGTCAGGGAAATAATATGTTTTGATGTCATTTAAAGTAAAACGGTGAAATTTTTCGAGTATTTCACATTCATCTGTCACTTTTGAAACAATTAAATACGAATATTAAATTTCTGATTTTTCCTCAAAAAAAAATAAAAAATAATAAACAATATGTGTTTGTGAAACACTATGTCCCCTTTTGAGCGATTTTGACCCATATATTTGACCATTGACCTTGAAGGATGACCTTGACCTTTCACCACTCAAAATGTGCAACTCCATGAGATACACAAGCATTCCAAATATGAATTTGCTATGTAAAATATTGCAAAAGTTATGGCAAATGTTTAAGTTTGACGCAAACCAACAAACCTACAAACAGACAGGGCAAAAACAATATGTCCCACTTGTGCTTCTATCATCGAAATACTTCAGCTTCATTCGTAGTCATTCGTAGTCATTCGTAGTATTTCGGAGTCACAAACACTCTTGTTATTTCTAATGAAGTAATTATCGAATAACATGTACTAAATCAATCTTAAACCACCAGTCATAATACGAAGTTTGAACTTTCGTTTTTTGAGTTCAAAGTTTCAAAGTTTATTGGCAATCGGCAATAAAAACATGCCTTTAGCCATTTACAACATAAATATGGCAAAGACAAAAAGAACGGTTAAGTAATAACATCACACACAAAAAGTATACATATAAATATTCAAGCAAATTTATACATGCATATATTAAATGTATTTATGTAACGAAACATTGATAAACTTTGGATTAAGGAACAGATAGTTCAGTAAGGGTATTATTTCTATATAGCATAGCTTCTTTAAGGTATTTACAAATTCCTAATATATTATTTAATTTTTTTGATGACATAGTAGTTTGAAATAAATTTAAGGTAGGCCAAGAGATATGCCCAATAAATTTCAATCTTAAGTGTCTATAATTGTCACAACAAAGTAGGAAGTGATACTCAGATTCAACAACGTTCATACTGCAGCATCGACAAAGTCTCTGATCGCGATCAATACCTTGGAATCTACCCACTTCAATTTCTAGATGGTGCGATGAAAGTCTAAAACGGGCAAATTGTTTCAGCAGGTCATTTTTTTGTATTTTTAATAAGTACTTTTCACAGACAAATTCAGATTTGAATAAGCAATACTGCTGTAATTTAGACATTGATTGAATAGTTCCCTTCCATTCTTGAACAAAAATATCTCTAAGTTTATTTTTCAAGCTTGGAAAGTAGTTAATTTCATAATTAAAATTATGACGAATATTATTAAAATCTAAATGGTCAATCAAGGTATTGATTCTGTTAGCCCAGCAGCCACTGCTACCAGTGTTACATAGATCCGAGTATATGTTACAGATAGGAGAATTTCTATTTTTCATAATTTTTAACCAAAAGCGTATCGCCCTTTCTTTGCATAAAATAGAGAGGGGGAAGCGACCAAATTCACCAAGGACAGCATAGTTTGGAGTCTGCTGTTTGACGCCGAGGAGGTTTTTCAAAAATCGCACATGTAATTTATCAACATCTTTTATGTTATAGACACCCCAGATTTCGGAGCCATACAGGAGAATTGGAACGACCATGGCGTCAAATAATGAAAGCTTGGTTTTAATGTCTAATTGCACTCTATCANAGGGTAAGCAAAAGTATCCATCATAAACACCCGTGTTTGTTATTCCAACGTTTTAAAAGGGCTTTGAAAGTCAAATTTTCGTGAGATTATAAATTTTGTATACGTTCAGTTTTTGAAAACTGGACACTTTATGTACACGTTTTTCAATCTTAATGTAAACAGATGTATACTATTTATGTTACAGGTGCATATGCATGCAGGGTTATGTGTGATAGGTGTGAACATAATTATTGATATCTCTTAACCCATTTATGCCTAGCGTCTAAAAAAAAGGCCTTGGCAAAAAGCGTAGACCCAGATGAGACGCCGCATGATGCGGCATCTCATCAGGGTCTGCGCTGTTTGCTTAAAGGAATTTCAGTAAGAAATATTCTAAATATAGAAATAAATATATTAGACATCCCTAATTTTGGAAATAAATTGATCCCATTTAGAAGGCTGGGAGAGTCTACTAGGCATAAATAGGTTAAACATTGACATGGTCGGGACCTTTATGCATGTATATAGCAGTTATGGGCCAAACTGACAGACGTGTATTCCTCTAAAAAATAATACCTTTAATTACTTAACTAGTGCAGATCTTGCTCGAAAAAAAACGATTATAAATATATGGCTGTTAGGCAACAATTGAAATTGATACTTTCGGCAAGTGAATATCATGAGTGTCTTCGAGTTATCTCAATCAGCAAGTATTATAAATAAAATCATCATACGATTTTAATGTTATTTTCCAAATCTAAAACTACAACATGAATATGAGCGAGAAAAGTTAAAAATTAAATATCGTTTGATAGTACCATTAATCAAATTGTGTTTACTTCATTTACATCCGTAATGACTCAGAATAGTAGGCATTTGCCAACAGCGGCGCTTTGTGGATGAACAAGATCAATAAGGATTGAGTCGCGTATAGTTTCAACTCGCCCCAATTAAAATTATAAGAATAATTTTCGTTCAACGGAAATCTCAAACATGTTCACATGTTGATATGGTTTTCTTTAATTGCATATATTAAAAGTGTTTTATGAAAATAACCTACCGGACTGACGTTAACACTTGTGTCTGAGAAAACTGGGCATAATGCATGTGCGTTAAGTGTCGTCCCAGATTAGCCTGTGCGGTCCGCACAGGCTAATAAGGAACGACAATTTCCGCTTTTATGGAATTTTTCGTTTTACTGATGTCTCTTCTTAGCGAAAATCCAGATTAGGCGGACAGTGTCGTCCCGGATTAGCCTTTGCGGACTGCACAGGCTTATCTGGGATGACACTTTACGCACATGCATTATGCCCTGTTTTCTCAGAACGCGACACAATATATAGTTATAATGAATCTCTAGAATACTTAGCGGGAGAGTCTCTCATGTAAGCGTCATTTGGTATCATACGATATAGAAATTCATAAAACAGGACACAATTTAAATTATTTAAACTGGGCTCATCGCCATGGAACGGCCAATGCAAAACAGTGGGTGCTTACACTAGTTTCATTGCACTCATGGACGATGATTGGATTGGGTGGGTGAGTACGTCGCTATCGTCCGTTACCAATCCGCCACTTGATAATTTCGCTTTATATCTAGTAACATGCGCCTAATGACTATGGGTTAATATTGAGTATGCTGTTATCAAAACGATGTGAACAAGTCCTTTAAACTTTGCGATAGCAAATATTCACGAGGTATTTGCTGCTTCAAACAGCAGTATCTTGTCTTATATCGTACTAGTAATCAGTGACTGTGTGAAAAATAAACATGATACTGATTCTGGCTAAACTCAGGCAGTTTTGTTTCCGTTTCAGCGACAACACAGATTTAATATGATTATAGATGCGCATAGAATAGATGAAAAATTGACTATACAAACTGGTATGTTTAAAGGTTAACATTATCAATTATAACGAAACCTAAATCTTGCATGTTTGTTAAATATGTTTTCTAAAAAAAGGTTAAGTTTTACAGAAACCTGTGTCGCAATTAAATTATGTGAGTTCTTACGAAGGCCTATATTAATATTTTCATCAAAATTAAAAATAAGAGCCTTTTCCAATTCCACCCGCTTAAAAGAACGTACAGGTAACTTTCTCGCATATCCGATAAGAAAGAAACAAAAAAGCTCCATTGAAATTGATTACATAATAACGATTTTCACTTTGTTTTCCTTTGGTAATTTTCAATTTTGTACTTTCTGTACACGGTAGCCGCTTTCGCATCTCGCGTGAATAAATTAAGTGCTATGTGCGTACAAAGTATACCGCAAGGTACAAGTATATATTCCAATTACACCAAGGTACAAGTAGATATTCCAATAACACCAAAAGCTTTCGAACATGAACGTAATTAAATGCATTTCTTACAAAGGAAAACAATAAGTGAAATTAACGGAACTTACTTTCATTAAAACGGCTGCATTTTTAAATGCATATCAGCCCTATTTAAGGCTTAGATATAGAGGATATGAGAAAGAAGATACTATATTATGTATTGGATAACAATGACAATTATCATACGAGGCTTAAAAATAGATGAGTGCATGGCTTGCCGAATGGTCAGATGTATTTTGTTGGCCATGATACATTTCATTTTCATCCGATACTCCCCAAATGTCAATTTATCATTGTATTCTATCCCAATAAATCATGATAATAATAATAATAAGGTATAATCATACATGCAAACAATCAAACTGCTTTTACGAAAGCTTATAAGTATCAGTTAAAATCTAAATTAAATATTGCGAAGACTATTGACGCGAAAAAAGGCCTTTCTACGCAAATAAACGTAACGTTATAACGTAAACGCACGCATGTTAACCCTTAACGTATGGTTTCCCAGTTGAGCGTTGGTTTATTTGTTTGCTACCTTAAGTTTGACGTTATATTGTAATAAATAGCATTACAAAACACATATACGAAAAATCTTAAGTTTATATGATGGGCTGTTGTATATCATATGGTCCGTGTTTTCTTGTGGTAAGATACGAGTAAATCGAATTTTCCTATGGTCCCCATAGAACAAAAGCCAACGTTTCAAATGAGACGTCTTGTTACAATGCAAACGCCGGCAGAGAAACTGGTTTTGGCAGTAAAATATCCACAAAAACAGCACACCACTGTACACTTACCCCTAAAGCTCGCGGTGGTGTAGTGCATGAGGTGTCCGCCTAGCGATCGGGAGTTCGTGGGTTCGCTCCCTACTCGGGGAGCGTTCTCATTATCTCCTCCATAGACACCAAGTACTGGTTCTTCCCAGGAAACTTACTCGACAGTGTCCATATCTGCCTATAATAGGCCTTTCTGTAATAGTCAGCAATTGACTGTAGGAAGTACGAATTAGAAGTAGAAGAAGAAGCTAGTTTACTTTTCAACTCAGTCTCCAATAAACTTCACGTAGTACAGACACAAATATGATATTGGAAATAAGCACTAAAGGATCTGCGAGTGCTAACTTACATTAATACCATACGAGCAAACTTATACTATTGAAATAGACAATAGTTGAATTCATTATTTCTGGCGCAAATCAGACCTAAATGTATAACATCAAAACTGTGTATAACGGTCTCCTAAATAATTGATGGCCTATTTGTTCAATTGTTCACCTCAACCATTTATTTATCTCACTGCTAATTTACTTTTAATCTTTCATAATAAATGTTGAAAAAATATTCCTGTTCAGGAAGACATGCAGCAGAATAGAAAAGAACGCATTCTCCACGGGACAATTTATTATTTGATAGTCGAACTGTTAACACTATGGATTGGAACAATTATTCGAATAATTTACATTTTAATGTATTATACGTAATAATTTGCGAAATATTCGAGCCAAATGTTATCACTAGGGATCGGAAAAAAAATATTAAATCGAAAACGGGCAGAATATTCGATTCTCTAGAATCTGGTATTTTTCTAAATGGCCTTGGCCGAGTTGACGAAATCGAATTCCCCTTTCATACTTTCGCTGTAAACATCTAGAGCCGTTTGCCTGTTTATCTGACCCGCTATCTCCGCGTTGTTGATCAAGGTCTCGTACTTTGTCACGCTGGAGAAATCTGGAACGAAGTTTGTTTTGACCCATGCATCATAGACGCCAAACGATCGCTTACAATTAGTGCAAACGTTTAAAATTGAATATACGTGAATATACTTGCTCAATTGAAAATGCATGCAATGTGCATGTACGTCATTCTCCAAATGTTATTGACACTATCTATGCGAACATGATAGCTAAATAAAGGCGATAGTTTCTGAGAGATTATGATAAAAATAAGAAAACACCTGTTTTGGCCATACTGAAACAAAAGGGAAATTTAGGCCCAATATAACGGACATAAAAGAAAAACAAGTGACGCAGACAATTCGTATACAGTAGCTGTGTGAATATATTGCTAATAACAATAATAAATATATGTATGTAGTAATACGATTATGACGAGTATGTTATATACTTGAGGATATATAATAAAGGACGAAAAACCGAGTTGACATTTAGTTGCTGCCCAATCCACGGCCACAACCTCGCGCACGGTATCAGGGAAACGACGGGCCAGATTTAACACCTGAGGCGTTTGCGATGGACCAGGTTCCGAACGAACTCTCGTAGTATTTTCGTAGAAAAAAAAACAGCAACAAAAGACTGTTCTTAAAGCAAGTGATGAGCAAAACTAAACTAAATTTATTATTGTCATTACTGTACTAGATTTTAATCCACGCTATATGAACTCGGTAAGAGAATGTGAATTTTGAGAGTCATTTGTATCAAGTTGTCATCGAACGATAACAACCATGTCCTCTTGACACAAAACTCTTAACAGTTGTCTCATCTAATACTTTTGTTGCAGTATAATTACTTCCACACCGGGGGTGGGTAAAGATGTCTGTGAGAAGTGTGCACACACGCGGACTAACTTAAATTGTTTACTGGGAGTTTTAATAGCTGGTCACTAATTCTACAAATAACCAACATAATCTAATATTTGTTTAATGTTAATTTATTATTTTTAAATTCCATAAAATATAATAAGCAAAGAATACGACCTTTTTTATTAAGACAATTGTTATTTATTTCATTTTACATGTTTATCAATTACATATTATACAATCACAATATTTACGTTTGGTATGATGTGGCTGTGGCATTTAAAAATGCCCACACCACTCGATCGATTGCATTCTTTAGAGCCAGGTTGATTACCCAGGTTGATGATTTTCTTGACCTTGTAGCAAAACAGGGAATCCTTGACCATGTAGCCACCTAAGTGGTAATCAACAACAAATGACTAAAAGTGACGTTTCCGATAAATATTAATATCGACACTTACACCTAATACATTTTGGGGATTACATTTGTTATACAGAAACTAGCATTTTTACAATATGTTTATTAAAATGTTACTTATTTTATGGATATTGTGGCAGGCAAACCTGAAATGGGCAATATGATTTTTTCAAGTAAGTAAAGTGTTGTTTTTTTAGAACTGACTTGTTCCGGTTTAATTTTACATTCAAGTTAATATTTCTCGATTTGGAAAGCACTTTGCGCATTGAAGGTTTGATAAAGTGTTGTTTTGTTAGAGAAAGTAATGTAACATGACACACCCTTGTATTTCATAGCAAAAGGGAGTCATACATGTTCAAACAGGAATGTTTATTAACCAAAAATCATAACAAATACACATAAAGTGATTCTTCAGCTGCACCCGCAGGAGAGTAGCCTTGTTATACAATGCAGATCTTTTTTATGGCAAGGAAACAATTGTCAGCGGCGAGACACAAAAAAAAATGCACTTAACAACACACACACGTGCATAACAAACGCACAACCATGAAAAAAAACTGTTCACCGCCTTGAAACGATCAATCCAAAAGCACGGGGGTTTAAACCGATTT
Source organism: Dreissena rostriformis (assembly GCA_007657795.1). Lineage (NCBI taxonomy): Eukaryota > Metazoa > Mollusca > Bivalvia > Myida > Dreissenidae > Dreissena > Dreissena rostriformis. The sequence continues at coordinate 23,396 of VMBQ01001551.1, forward strand.
ATAGGAGCTCCAAACCTCACACTTGGTCCAAGATAATTCAGAAAACAACTCAGTGTCGATTTAAATTAATCTCATAGAATCATGATGCATATTAAATAGTTATACAAGGGACTACATTTCAATCGAACTTCCATTAAACTAGATCTGCTTTATGAAATAAACGCATGTGTCATGACTGATAGTAAAACATCTAACTGTAAACATATTTCAAATTCAATTATTTATATCCAAAAACAGTATGATAATTTTCTTAACATACCCTGTTATCCCAAATGGATGGAAAACGGAATAGTAACAGACCAGACGGAATTTTATAGGGAATTCAAACGTGCGAGGTCATACACCAACTTGAAAAGATGTGAGACCCATGAAGGCAATATTATACTACATGTATATGCTTGGCAGCGACCCTAGAAAGCGAACACTCTTCCCCACGCTGGGTTGCCATGTATGTATTTAAAAAAATTAAATGATAAAAGTAGTTTATGTCCATGTTCTTGTAGATTTAGCGTAAACAAGCACACGTTGTGTGTTCGCAAAGGTTAGGTGTGTATATCACTACGAGTCGCAGCTAGTCCACACCTGGAGTCGCATAAACTAATTAAAATCCCGGTAATTTGTTTAACAATTGGTACCCCGATCTCCGAGTAAATGTGGCGTTGTACACGGATTGCTGAATTCTTCGTAAGACCCAGAAGGTTCTGGGAAAGTCGTGTTATGATTGTTTATATTAATTGTTCGTTATTTAAGAGACAAACGTTTCAATTGCTTTAGGAACTCCATTAGATGCCTACACACGACATATTGTAGCGTCACAAATAAAAACATATTAACGAAAATGTGAACAGAAATATTTCAGTACAAGAAAATATATATATTTGCCAAATGTATCGGTTTGTATGCAACCGTATATAGACAATAAAGAATTATATGAACAGTATTCACAGTTTTTCATTCAGTATATATCCCCCTCCCCCTAGTTGGCTACCTGGTACAGGACTCTCTGTTTTGCTAAATGATCAAATACATCGTCAACCTCGCTCTCAAGAATGCAACTGAGTATTGTGACAATTAATCGGTATCATACAAGATTAAAATAACGAGATTGTATATAAAAAGTATATGACTAATATATGAAATAAAATTAAATTTATAATGTCTTCAAAAAAAATCTCATAATCTGTGTTTATTAGATTTTATGAAATTTAAAGCAATATCATTTTTAACAAATGTGCAAAATAGCGAAGAAGACAGCCGTGAGAAGTTTAGTGTCATAACGGCATCGGTGTTGTCAACAGCTTCTTGATACACACTTCGTATTCAAATGCTGCCTTGATTTTAACTATTTACGGCAATAGATGTGTCTAATTTAGACGGTTTTACTCATCGTAAACATAAAGCAGCTTTTAAAGGGACTGTAAACCACGAATGATGAAAAAAGAAAAGTTCTAAAATACCGTATTTTTTACAATTATTAGTTTATATTGATAAAAATATCACGACTGGTATATTACATTTCTTGAAAAAAGTTCATATTTTCAGTATAAAATTTCGCGATGTGAAATCGAAAGTACATCGCGAAAATAGGTGACATAACGATATACACACTATAAATAACGCAAGTAGATTGATAATTTTATATATAAAATATATACAATTCACTACGCATGCACAATTTGCATTCCTGTGTTTACCACGTGACAATGATTATCAATCTTCTTGCGTTATTTATTGTAAACTGGTGATTACCTGGTAGACAAACCCAGTAAAAATAAATAAATAAATAAATAAAGTTTTTTCAAGTAATGTTATATACCAGTCGTGGTATTTTAATCAATATAAACTAATAATTGTAAAAAATACGGTATTTTAAAACTTTAGTTTTTTCGTCATTCGTGGTTTACAGTCCCTTTAAGTTGATCACGTTGGTTTTGTACAAAGAGACTACCAGATCCATTTCAAAACCTGTTATATCGCAAACACCCTTGATACCAAATTGGGCTAAATAAAGCAATGATTTAAACAAAGTGCGAAACGTGATATCTTCAATGGACCCGAGCTAGGTCGTAACCGAAGACTGAGGTCCATATTAAGTTGAGTATGACTGGCTGATCACTATTATGCCGTTGGGCCCGAAGTTGAGCTTTCTATTTCTTATATTGTATCGAACATTTTGTGTATCACCGAATGTCACGATAAAAAAAGATTTTAACAGCACATATCTTGAAAAAAAAACATTCCCAGTAAGATCTTATGCAGAAGATATTCACACTTATGTTTTATATAAAAATGTCAGATGCCAAAGATAATTATAAGTAATGATGGATAACGAATAATATTTCAGTGTTTTAAACAATTGCAAGCCTCAACATCGCAAAACAATAGGCGTTACCACAACGTGCAGCCGTATATAATTTATTTGTTAACGGAAAATTGCGTTTGAACAAAAGTAACAGCTTTGAAAACATTTCCGTGTACGTAGTCATTGTATTGTCGCCACAGACGGTTCAGTGACTACATTGTAATCGAAACGAACATTTCATCGTTGAAGGTTTATGTTATAAAAACGTTGTTTAAGTTTAGGTAAATAATGCACATTACACACGTTAACACTAGTTTCCGCTGGTTTTCCGTGTTTACTCGCGATACTATTGGGAGGTTTATCAAAAAGCTAAAGTCTGCAGTCTGAAACACGTAAACAGGGAACAATTTTATGCAAACTTATAACCCCAATTATGGAGTAAAACTGCAGTATTTAATGAAACCGCTTTGCTGGATGCGCATGAACACATTGGTACTTGATACAATCCATTAAGTCCTTGTGTAGAATGACACACTTTGCATAAACGTGAACAACAACCGGAATTATTTGTGATTGCCTTCTCACCGCTGATTAAATTACGCCGCGAACGTTATGAATAACACAGTCTAGATAAAGTAAGCCATGCAGTGGACAGTATACAGTTTGGACAGTAACCCCAATGGCTTCCCTATGTAAGAACACGTAGAACACAACGACAACTTTGAATCAGTGTTAAAATTGTGTATTATGGAAAAAAAATGCGCCATCAGAAGCTAACATAAACCACAGCGGTGTAGACATCCCGCGTTAGTGGCAAGTGTCCTATCACCACAGACGAAGGAGGCAGCTACTGTTCACGTTTCAGGGTTTCCGGTGTCTTGACAAACCGAACTCAAAACAAGCAACCAAAATAAACATCTCGTTGGATTACACATACATATACGTGATCGTGCAATATGAAAATGATTCATTCTGAATAAGTAAATTTGGTTTAAAAAACATTTATTGTTTAATTGGCTGATTATTACATTTTATAATTAAGCTTATATACCAATATCTAATCGAGATTTTCTGTATTACTGAATGTAACAAACTTTGGTGAATTTAAAATGAGTACTTTCCTAAAGCATTGGTGTTCTACTTTAAACTGCAGTTAACTGAAAATTTCGTAAGTTTATGTTTTAACGACTTATAATACAAAAAGATTATCTCAAGATCGATAATATATTCATTACTATCGATAACGGTCACGTAAACTACGTTTACATCGATACGTATATGATGTACAAGTCAAATATAAACAAAGGTCAAAGAACGAATAACCCGGATTTTGTTTTGGCTACGTTCAATAGTGGAATTGCTCTTTTTAAATGCTTAACTGCTTAACTTTGACGACAGTCTTTATTTTGAAGTTGAAAACCTCTTCTGCATAAAAGAAATGGAAATTTGAATGGGTAACGATAACTATACGGTTGTTACTGAGTAGAGTTTCCTTTTCCACTGATGATACAGCCTATTATCAAAACGAAATACATAAATACGATATACTATCAAACTAACGTTAAAACCACAAATGTGATTCACTTAACATCCCTACCCCCCTCCCGCAAAACAAAACAAATGTACATATTTGTGTGCAGACGTGTTTTTCAATAATTTCTTTCAAATGATGGTCAGCCGAAACACAATTTGTTTTAAAGACATGGTCCTACCGCTTTAATATACATGTATTTGTATAACCTCTGGTTACATTGCCCGTACATTGTGTGGTATATTTGACAATAAGGGAGACAACTTATTATATACCTTGCGCAGTGTGATTGGTTGATACGCAGTGATCGTTATAAAGGTCACCGCTGCAGCAGTTGTAACATATGCCACTCCTTTTAATGATCTGCCTTTTCCCCACCGCTTGAACTAGTGTTAGTATACGGGCACACTCCTAATATTGATAAAATACGATTCGTGAAAAATGTGCACTGAAGAAGTATTTTAAGTTGTCATTTCCAAAAGACTCATCAAACTGAAGTTACAATGACTACGTTTAGTTATAACTTGTCGGATGGATACATCTAAGATGTTTATACAACGGGATATAAGCATGAGCGAATCCACTACATTAATTGATTAAAATTATATGAAGATTATGTACTCTAGATAGTCTGTGTGTCAGCGACACGTATGTGAACGTATAGGAAGCGATTAGCATTCCCAACTTCGTCAAAGGATTAGTGGCAATTTAGAGATAAAGGGATATTAACATAGTATTTTACTAGAAACAGTAGTAGCTTTATAGTAGNAGGAGGGCGCTTGTACGTTTGTAATTTTTATGCCCCCAAAGGTGGTCATATAGTGATTGCACTGTCCGTCTGTCCTTCTGAAATGCCGTCACACTTTGTGTTTAGGTTTCGAAAAATGCTCGTAACTTCTATGTCGCTTCCTATGTAACCTTCATATTTGGTATGCATGTGTATATGGAAAAGGCCTTTCCATACTCATACACATTCTGACCCCTTTGACCTTGACCTTGAACTTAGGGTCCGCGTTTAGTTTTCAAAATCTGCGTTTAGGTTTTGAAAAATGCTCATAACTTCTATGTCTCTTCAGATGTAACCTTCATATTTGGTATGCATGTGTATATGGTCAAGCTCTTTCCATACGCACACAAATTTTGACCCCTTTCACCTTGACCTTGAACATAGGGTCCGTGTTTAGGTTTCGAAATCTTCGTTTAGGTTTCAGAAAATGCTCATAACTTCTATTTCGCTTCAGATGTAACCTTAATATTTACCAAACTTGGTCACAAGTTTTATCTATGTAATGTCTAGGCCAAGTTCGAACATGGGCCATGCCGGGCCAAAAACTAGGTCACAGGGTCAAAAACTAGGTCAGGGATCACTTAGTGAGTGCGTTTTAAACATTCAGCATGGTGTCCGCTCTCTATTTCAAGTAGTTTTCATCTGATCTTCACCAAACTTGCGGCATATATACATTCGCACTTCTCAAAAACATTAACACAGTTAAGCTTTTATGTAGTGACAAACTTATTGTCGGGGACATCCGTGCCGTGTGGACACATTTCTTGTTTGTATATCTAATTTTTTGACATACATTTTTTAATTATTTGCAAGTGTTCAAAAACTAAGATTATTATGGTTATTTGTACTAATTTTCTTAAAATGATGTTCAATATTTAATGCTTGTTTATTTAACATTAATTGTAGAGCATAGTAATCTACAAGAAGACAAAGAAGTTATGATCTGATTGTACTTTCAGGCGGCCATTTTGTGTGCAAGTTATTTGACCTGTTCACACCATTCAGCGTCGGACTGGTATATCTCATGTACAGAATATTTGACCAGGTCTCAATATTCAAACCAGTCACTAGCAGACCGGCTAACTCAGAAAGGTAAAACATTATTTATAGTAATGCAATGGTTTTCAATGTATTTTTTGTGTCTCCTGAAAAGGTGAAATAATGGGGTACTAATAACTATGTTAGTGGCTGTAGCAATCCCTTATACATTTATTGTGCAGATACTGACTTAAGAAGTATATATGCGCCATCATTATGAAATGTATGAACATTTTATAGAAGACATAAAATAAAGGTAAATTTCTATTTAAGTCATTATTACTATTATCTTATTTGAGTTATAAAGCTTCTTAATGAGGTCATTTGTGTGGGTATGTGTTATATATGTATATGCCCCAATCAAAGATTATGGAGAGTGTTGGTAGACAATCGTATAACAAACTCGACAGCTCTTCACTTAACTTTATGAAAATGTTTGCATAAAATCTTAACCGAATTTTATAATAAGCTGAATTACTAAGAATGGAAGAAGTTTTGTTTTTTGAAATATCTGTTTTAGCCATTCAAACTGTTTCTATGGGGCCTGCACCAAACTGACAAAATGTTTGTGGGCATGATATATCAGTCAATAAACTTATAGCCCAAACAGTCGCAGAGTAATGACCCTTGATTCATATCTTAAATTGGCCTCTTTTTGGCTTACGTTTTTTATTTTCCCCCGCCAAAGGCGGAGGGATATAGAATTGGCATTGTCCACCCATCATTCCGTCCGTACATCCCTACATCATTCCATCTGTCACACAATTTTGAAATTTGCAGGGAATATCAATACAACGAATTTGCTTGTTGTCGTTAAGTTTCAGAACTCTTCTAAGCTGAAAAGTTTTCAACCTAGAGGAGACATCCCTGATTTTTCAATGAGCTTTTTTTTATCTTGAAAGAAAAAAATGCAGATTGTGGACATGGATGCATAACTGACATTTCCAGATACATAATCTGTAAAGGGCTGCGTAGTGACAGGGAGCCAGTGAGGCAGTACTTTCATGAGGTGAACGTGGCACTCAACAAGTACCTGGTCATGACGTCAGAGGAGGACGTAAATGAGATTGTACCCATGGATTACCTGCAGAACAATGGGCCCTTCTACGAGTACATGTGTAACTCCAATGACAGGTTATATGACATTGTACTTTAATGGGCAATTTGCGGCAAAAAAAATAAGGCTCCATTTCCATTCATAAAAAGATACTACTTTCCTTGACAAAAAAAGCCTCTTTTGAATTGAAATTCATCAATATTATGCCAGACTCTGTCACATTTGCAAGTAAATTAATTCATGAGCAATTATTTACTAACTGCTTCCTTAATGAGTATGCTTTAAAACAACCGCCTCACACTATGACTCATTCTTGTTGTTTTTTTTATTCTGGGTGTCTCATGATGAAAATTATGTGCTAAGTAGAATGAACAAGATTCAGAAACAGCTTGTATAATACAACATTTAATAACCTATAAGCATTACAACTTACTGGTGCGCTACTATCAATATTAAAATAAAATAAATTGTACAAACACGTCACTTGTGTTTATTAAAATGTCTTAAGTACCAAACATATTTCGGCCATAGCCTTCATCAGTAGTACACCAATATAAACAAATACACAGGAAGTGACGTCAGTGACGTTTTCTTTTGCTACTATCAAAATGTAATATTCTAACTTTGATTCTCAGTTTTGACATGATTTTTTTTTCAGTCTGGGAGAAATCCAGATACTGAACTTGAAGAAAATTCAGGCCTTCGCCCAAAACACGTTAGTTTTCCAGAAGGCACTAAAGTTATCGAGCTAGCATAGTCTCAAAGTTACAATTAGATTAAAGTTATAATGAAAGCATGATTACAAAAGTTATTTTTATGATGTTAATGTTTAGTATTTCTGTTTTTCTTCTGATTATTTAAAATCAATAAAAAAACACACACACACAAAAATGCTAGGTAGAAACAAAAAATAATGTGTGCGTGATACAATATTTCATCTCCATATGGAGAAATCCCTGTTTTGACTGTTTCTCATGCATTCTGTTACAGGAATCTTGTGGACACTAGACAGGCTGATGTCCGTAGACAGCTGCTGGAGAAATGGAAGGTATGTGGTGGAACTGAAGCTTTGTTAGGCATTTGTTGAGAAGGCTAGGGTTTTATAAGCATATTTTACCCTCCCCCTCCCCACCCTCCTTTGAGAAAGTGTGGGCACATTGGCTTGGCAGGTGTCAGTCCATCTGTCCTTCAATAATGTGTTGTTAGATCAAACAACCTTTCATGCTTTACTTACGGATTTCATAATGACTATTGATTTGTGTGCCTTTTGATAACCCGCTTGATAAAACATTAGTATTAAACTTATCAAAAGTTCAAGAAAGAATCTTTAGTATGTATTCCTCTTTCCTATAAAAATAACTATGCAATGATAATAGAAATGGCACATGTCATCTGCCTTTATTTAATGTGCATGAAATATCAAAAGCATAGCATATCTGTACATGAACTGTATCATCACAACCTCTTATCATCTGTGAAGGTTATCTTCATGGTTTTATGATTATGTTCGTCTGCATGTTTTAATGGCCTGTGATCTGTGTTGTAGGTGGATGATGAGTTGAGAGTAGCCCCACCCAAGGTTTTTGCTGCCGCCAAATGTGGGGACCTCCTCAATGTGAGCTCCCAGGTTTTGTTTAGAACTTTATAGGGACAGTGTCAAAGTTTGTTATTTGACAACACTTTTCTTTCTGTCAAAATTGTATGTAGAAATAGGAATGTCTTGAATGTTCCACTAGAATGAAGAGAACTCTTTGACCTACGATCATGCATACTGGGATAATGCTTAATTGGGAGGAAAGGAAGACACCTTTTGAGCCCATTAGGTTGTAGGTCAAGGTCATAGTATTTTTTTTCTGCAAGATATCTTGAGATTGCTTTGACCTAACATGACTATTGATAAAGAGTGTACTTCGGAGAAAATTCTTATTGATTTTAAGGTCACCAGCTCAAAGGTCAAAGTCACATGGTCTTATAATAGCAAATTTGTGTTGGCACTTTTTGAGAGCGCTATAAACTGTGAACATGCAAATTCATTAAGTGATTACAAGGAAAGGAGAAGCATTTTGATTTTTAGGTCACCAGGTTCAAGGTTAAGGTCACAGGGACTTGTATAATGAAATTGGTTTGCGAACAATATTTAAAGGATCATTAGTGTTAGTATGCTGGTTAGTTTTGAGGAAGGATGACCCCTTATGTTTTTCAAATAAAGGTCAATGTAACAGTGACAACTTTGCTTCAAATTGGAGGCTATCATGTTTTACAAACGTCTCTTATTAACCCTTTCCCCATCAAAAGTAAAGTTAAAACGGTTTTTGCAACCAGCATCAAACCAGAACTGCCTGCGAGTAACTCGCAGGCTGTTCAGGTTTTATGCTGTTTGCTGCTCATCGGTATATTAGAGTTAAAATGAAGCCTTTAAAACTAGAATCTAATTAGAAAGTCCTTCAATTTAATTTGATGTTCTTGGGCACTACACACACGTCAAAATGTATATCTAAGTGGTAAAGGGTTAAGAGTGATGAAATCCTGTCAGCCACACCTGGTTTGTTGCAGGGTGATGAGACTGTCTTAGATCATGTGACTGATCATCTGACTCTGGAAAATCTGCGGTCCATAACAAGTGTGTTTGACTATCGCTGTATGGTGACAGGGGACCAGCCTGACAAGCAAGTCTTCTTACTTGGCCTTGGGGTAGGTAACTGTTGGTGTTTGGTTGTATAAATATTGTCATTAATTGTGCAAAGTTGGAGCAAGAACAGCATAACAATGAGACCTCTGCAATGCTAAGTGATTCCAAAGTAGTACAATATTCCTGATTGTGTGTGTTTCAGAGGTCAAAGGTGTTTCAGCGTGAGTGCAAGTCAGGTTCCCGTTGGCAGAAGCTAGAGAATACATTGTTCCTTGAGTTACCAAGGGACACGTTGCTACATGCTGAGATTGTCACTGAACTCAGGGGGGAGGTAACTGCATAGTAATATATCGGGGGAGGTAACTGCATAGTGATATATCGGGGGAGGTAACTGCATAGTGATATATCGGGGAAGGTAACTGCATAGTGATCTATTGGGGCAGGTTACTGCATAGTGATCTATTTGGGGAGGTAACTGCATAGTGATTTATTGGGGGAGGTAACTGCATAGTGATTTATTGGTGGAAGTAACTGCAAAGTGATTTATTTGGAGAGGTAACAGCATATTTATTTATTGAGGGAGGTTACTGCATAGTGATTTATTGGGGGAGGTAACTGCATAGTGATTTATTTGGTGAGGTAACTGCATAGTGATTTATTGGGGAGGTAACTGCATAGTGATTTATTGGGGAGGTACTACATAGTGATTTATTGGGGAGGGAACTGCAAAGTAATTTATTGGGGAGGTAACTGCATAGTGATCTATTGGGGGAGGTAACTGCAAAGTGATTTATTTGGAGAGGTAACGGCATATTGATTTATTGAGGGAGGTTACTGCAAAGTGATTTATTTGGAGAGGTAACAACATATTGATTTATTGAGGGAGGTAACTGCATAGTGATTTATTGGGGAGGTAACTGCATACTGATGTATTGGGGGATGTAACAGCATAGTGATTTATTGGGTGAGGTAACTGCATAGTGATTTATTGGGGGAGGTTACTGCATAGTGATTTTTCGGGAAGGTAACTGCATAGTGATCTATTGGGGGAGGTAACTGCATAATGATCTATTGGGGGAGGTTATTGCATAGTGATTTATTGGGGGAGGTAACTGCATAGTGATTTATTGGGGGAGGTAACTGCATAGTGATTTATTGGGGGAGGTAACTGCATAGTGATTTATTGGGGGAGGTAACTGCATAGTGATTTATTGGGGGAGGTAACTGCATAGTGATTTATTGGGGGAGGTAACTGCATAGTGATTTATTGGGGGAGGTAACTGCATAGTGATTTATTGGGGGAGGTAACTGCATAGTGATTTATTGGGGGAGGTAACTGCATAGTGATTTATTGGGGGAGGTAACTGCATAGTGATTTATTGGGGGAGGTAACTGCATAGTGATTTATTGGGGGAGGTAACTGCATAGTGATTTATTGGGGGAGGTAACTGCATAGTGATTTATTGGGGGAGGTAACTGCATAGTGATTTATTGGGGGAGGTAACTGCATAGTGATTTATTGGGGGAGGTAACTGCATAGTGATTTATTGGGTGAGGTAACTGCATAGTGATTTATTGGGGAGGTACCTGCATACTGATGTATTGGGGGATGTAACAGCATAGTGATTTATTGGGTGAGGTAACTGCATAGTGATTTATTGGGGGAGGTTACTGCATAGTGATTTTTCGGGAAGGTAACTGCATAGTGATCTATTGGGGGAGGTAACTGCATAATGATCTATTGGGGGAGGTTATTGCATAGTGATTTATTGGGGGAGGTAACTGCATAGTGATTTATTGGGGGAGGTTACTGCATAGTGATTTATTGGGGGATGTAACTGCATAGTGATTTATTGGGGGGAGGTAACTGCATAGGGATTTATTGGGGGAGGTAACTGCATACTGATTTATCAACAATGGACTAACACGATTGTGGTTTACCTTGTTATTTCAGGGAAAATTAAATCATAATGTCTTGCCACCCTATTATTCAATGTGTTCGCATCTTAATTTTTTACTGCACCTTCATTTCGATAAAAGATTTGAAAGGCAAAGCTATGCACGTGTAGTAAAATAATAGCACGATTGCCACTGAGCCACAAACATCCAATTGGTTAAGCCTATCAATTGCTAGACATGTTCTCTACAACAACAACAAACAACAATACTAGGACGCCGCTAGGATTGATCTTCCTCGATTTGTTTTCATGAATCACCTTAAAATCGAGATTGTTATTTTGATAGATATTTTGATAGATTTTTTTAGGAAAAAGATCTTGACTCATGACTGGACTTTAATGGTAATTGCTAGTCTAGTTATTTAAGTTCAGTATCAGTCTTCACAATAGTTCTCTTGAGCAAAGCTCATAGAATTTTAAATTGGTGTAATCCTCTTGATATGTCCAAAATTTTAAATGAAAACAAATGAAAACAGTTCCAATGAGTTATTACCATTACGGTAAGTAAAATAATGACGTCACTTTGGTTTATTTGAGAAAGAATTTGGACATAAAAAGTCAATTATTCTTTTGATTTACATTTTTTGAACATGACCTTTTGGGCAGTCAAGTCGAAAATTTAACTTGCTCGTAATTTGTTTTACTTGGCATTGAATTAAGGACCAATGGTTTAATTAAAAAATATGCTTTTAAAAAAACGTTTCTATATTGCAGGGAACGGGTCAGAAGAAAGTGAACACCGTCCATGTGTTGGATGCACTGTTTCTGTTTGGCAAGGACATTCGCAATCTGCACTTCAATGAAAGGTATCAGGGTTTTTTTTGGCCCGATTTTATAGCCGAATAACGGCTATGTTCCCAATGGCAAAAGGTATACTTTTTTCCCAAAATTTGGAAAAAAAATCCCAATTTAAAAAAAAAATAAAAAAATAAGAAGTGTCTGATGATTATTTTATCACAATTTTNCAGAAGGCTTTGAAAGAATAGGCACTGTGGAATATTAATATTATACTTATCACTGTTGTTTTTTTGTTCTTTTCAATTTTTGGGCTTAATATTGCCTCATATGAAAAACATCTTTTTAACTCATAATAATTATAATAGTTGTAATAATAGCTATGGACCATAATTATAAGCTTACTATCTAAATAAAGTTAAAGGGGATAGAATTATCATAATGTTAACTTTATAGTCATTAATAATTTAAAATGAAACAACAGGGGTGTGCCTGGGCATACGCACTTGAGCACAGTTGATTGAGAAAGTAAAAAACATTACAAAGGTAATAGGAGCGGTCGCCTGACCTGGAAACAAAACTCGGTCAGAAAAGTCTGTCACAATGCTTTGTCGGACGAGTTCGAAACTGAGTACAAGAGGTCAAAAACTAAGTCACTAGGTGAAATTAAAGAAAAACTGGTGAACACTCTAGAGGCCATATTTTTGCCCAATCTTTATGAATCTTGATTAGAAATTTTGGTCCAGCTTGAAACTGGGTCGCATGTGGTAATAATAAACTATGTCACTAGAAGGGAAAAAAATATAAATCGTCTGAATAGTTTAGAGACCTTGTTTATTTTCCAATCTTCATTAAACTTGATTGGAACATGTTTCCATATGATATCTGGGCCCAGTTTGAAATGGGTTACTTGGGGTCAAAAACTAGGTCACAAGTAGCAAAAATTGAAGAAAACGTTTTTGAGAACGCTTGAGACCAAATTTATTTAATTTTTATTAAACATGCTTAGAACATTTGTCCCAAAGATATTGTAACCAGGTTCAAAACTGGGTCAAGTCGAGTTAACAAAATCAGGGTCACTAGTTCAAATTAAAGAAAAAGCTTGTGAACATTCTAGAGGCCACATAAATTACCCAATCTTTATGGAACTTGATGATTAAATGTATCCCAATGATGCCTCAGGCGAGTTTGAAACTGTGTCAGAACTTAAAACTAGGTCACTAGATCAGATACAAGTTAAAGCTTGTTAACACTCCAATGGCAACAATTATAGAAATCTTGTTTTGATAGATTAAGTTGTTAAATAATTCCAAATGTATTTTCAATATTCCAATGGATTTTTTTGTCCTGATAGTCAAAAAAGGTCCAGGTATGTCCCTGACAACTTTACTTGTGGTGGTGACGCCACTGAAATTATGCTTATAAACTTTTACAATAGCAATATGTTTAGACTTGGGCTGATGCAAGTAACATTTGTCCTTTCTTTTATACTATCCTGTATGATAATGCACATTTTGTTCTCTGTACTTTGCTCAGAATTCTGCAAGTCCAAAGGTTTGTGAAGTGTATCACTAAGCCAACCATATCAAAGCTAGCGAGAGTTGTTGTACCTGACATTTATCGCCTCGAAGATCTCAGCAAAATATTTGAAAGGTAAAAATAACTGTTTGTTTCAGTTTTAAATGTGAATTTTGTTTGGATGTTTTGTTGAACAATACTTATTTGTAGATATTTTAGACTAAAATGTTTTGTTGCAAAAGTTTAAAATTCCATCCCAGCTTTATTTTTAAGTTGCCATCCATACTTTTCCTGGTACTTCCTACATGTATTTAACTTTAATCTGCTGTAAAATACAGCAGATAATGACTGTATAATACTGCAGATAATGAGATGGAGCGTATAAGTAGAGAGACCAGGCAGTGAATATTATAAATTTGCATAAACATTTAATGTTGCAGTTGTGTATATGGACAAATATAGCGAATATTTTCACAATCTTTTACATACTATACTAATTCATTGTAATACCTAAGCACAAGGATTAGATATAATGATTTTAAGATAAATTAGCCTTTTATGAAATTTGAGGAAATGTCAGTTGATGGTCATGTACTTTAACTTTATGGTATCCCACATTAAATAACTTGAGGGCTGAACGGAAAAGTGTTGTATCTCCTTCTTTATTTCATATGAGTTACAACAGTCTTCCGTTCACCCCTCGATACTGTCATGGTTGACATAATCCTCTTTCAGGTATATTTTGGTATATTTGAGCTTTTAACTTCATTTATTTACTATTTTGCTGCCTGAAAAAGTATCCTTGAGGTGTAAGTATTGAGTCTTTAGATTTTTCTGTCATACTTCACACCGTTCCTAAGGGCCTTTTCTTTTTGCATTTAACTATTTTAACTTGAAAATACTGCTTAGAAGTAAAGTTTTGTACCATTTTGGTCACAGAAACCATGGGTTTGTACTTGGAAAAATCTTCATATCAAATGTTATTAAAGTACAAGTTAAGATGTCCATGAGTAGTTTTATGAGTACCAGTCCAGATATAAGAAGCTAACTCTGAGAAAACCGGGAGAAAACATTTGTTTTAAGTGTTGTCCCAGATTAGCCTGTGCAATCCACACTGGCAAATCATGGACAATACTTTTCGCTTTAATGGTGTTTTTTGTTTAAAGCGGGACTGTACGATTTTGTCAAATATTTATGATTTTTTTTTAAATGTGTTAAAAATTAGTATACATATATTTCAATATAAATTAATATAAAAGTTTAGAAGAACATGTGTCGAAAAATGCGAAATAAGCCAGATATTTAAATCTGAAATCTTAAATGGCTGGAAGCCAAATAAGCCAGCATGTATATCATGCATGTACGATGTGAATCTTAATTTAGTTTTAGTGCAGATTCGTTCATACGACACAAAGACACAATTTTGTTTCCTTACAAATACTAGTAAAATTGTCGGCATCGGCTTTAACCAGCGCTAACTTGTCTTTGCTGCATTTTATGAAATTCGTCTTCAAAGTATAATTTTTATTGCCTATTTTGAGTCATCGTAACATAATTTAATCAATATATTAAAATTTAACACATGTAAAAATCGTACAGTCCCGCTTTAAAATATAAATCNGTAAGCCACCTGCTTTTACTGCTGCACTGGATGCTATATGTGTACGGTTTTGCCAACGGGTTTTATAATTATGTGAAGTATTTATTCTGAATGTGAGACAGTGAATAGAATCTTATTATGACACAGTTTTCACTCTTTCCTGACATATTTCGACTTAATTAAGGCCTTCATCAATCGTTGGAAAGAGTGAAATAAAAAGTCTTTGTCATTTTACTCTTTTCCCTACTGGCTACGAAACTGAGCAGAATCTTTGTCTATGTTTATTTGTCAGACAGTGCATGTATGTGTCAGCAGATTTACATGAGGAGAATTATTTGTAACCTTGGACTTTTACATTCTTAATATCGTGTTATTGCGGTCCAGGTGGTTTAAACACTTTCATCCTTGAACATGTCACAGGGCGAGAAAAGTGTGTAGCCAGTCCGGGACACCTCGCTAACAGGGCTTATGCTCTCCCGACTGAGCTAACCGGGCCGCCACACAACCTCTCCCCTTATGTGAACAAATTCAGACTGTGACAAACAGGTGGCGCATATTATCAAGTAATATTTTATGATTATTTTATGATTATATCTTACCCCTAGATAGTCGGTACTTGACTACTTGTAATCTATGAACTCATGGATATGTTACAGTACAGGTGGATGTGTTGAATGAACAAGAGGAATAATATTAATGTACTTTTAAGGTAAACTTGTTAATTCATTTATGAATTATTATTCTTTTAATTTTTTATAGTTTGTTTCTCAAAATTAGGATAATGACTTGTTTTTTCATTTAGCCAACCATATAATGTACTGTATAAAACTGCTAAGAATGTAATGAGTAATGCATAGAGTGTGTTCATTTGCTTACCAGGTATTACAGTATATTTCTTTCTATATAAGCTTATCTAATTATATGTATTTAACCGGTATATAAAGATACAAGTCCATGCATAAAGAAAACGACCATTACACAAAGACAACAAACAGATTATTATTTCCATTGAACATGTTTTGAAGTAAATTGACAATTTCACAGGTTGGTAATGGTGCTTAAAGTGATTAAGTATTCATATGTTGTTTAGTGTTTTTGTTTTATTTTCAATGTTGATTCCAAATATATACCTTGCAGTGTATAACTTTAATGAGATTTGTATTACATTTGAAACAATTAATTCATCTTTATTAAAGGGACTTGTTCACTGACTGTAGAAATGACAAATTTCAAACTTTTTGTCACTGATTGAAAAACCCACAAAAAACAACACTATAAAAGCAGGTAGCGATACACCACTAATGACAAAGACCCTTAATGAAAAAAACAGCTTTGTTTATTTGATATTGATAAAATTATAAAGCGTTACCAACACAATACAGTAGATTGATTTGGAATTATTCTGTTGTTTTCGTTCAAAATATTGTTAACAGTGTTTTTGTT
Organism: Dreissena rostriformis; assembly: GCA_007657795.1. Lineage (NCBI taxonomy): Eukaryota > Metazoa > Mollusca > Bivalvia > Myida > Dreissenidae > Dreissena > Dreissena rostriformis. Next base: position 39,994 of record VMBQ01001551.1, read on the forward strand.
TCTTTCTTTAACCCTTTGCAAACTGGGAAATTTGTCGTCTGCTAAAATGTCGTCTGCTGAATTTCTAAAATTAGCATTTATTTGATTTTTTTTCAAAGAATACTATCAGAATAGCAAACAGTTTGGATCCTGATGAGACGCCACGTTCTGTGGCATCTCATCTGGATCCAAACTGTTTGCAAAGGCCTTCAAAATCCGGCTCCAGCGCTCAAAGGGTTAGTTCTACTCTTGACATTATACGGAGCTGTTTCAGTTCATTGTTAAAATCTAGAAATGTAAAGGGACTTGTTCAAGGATTGGTTAATTGATTGCACAGTGCGCGTTTATATTTAGTAGGGGAAACACATCAACACTGAAGCAAGTGGATGTATGAGACGGTAATAAAACGCATGTTTCAGCACTTTTATAAATGAAGAAATGTGTCAGTAGATATACTGCATTTCTCAACGATATTTACTAAGAGATATACCAAGCATTTATTTGTATATATATATGGTAAATCTGTGAACAAGTCCCTTAATTGGCTCTAACTGAGACAATTTACTCAAACTGTGAATAAGGCCCCATACGACCCTTTATTTTTGATGTGTGCATTATTTGTTCACAGTCTGAAATAACTTTGCTTTTTAAACCATCTGATTATACATTGAAAAATATATTCCGACTGTCACAGCAATAATTACAGAGTTGTTTCCCATTGATTGAGATGCGTAGTTGATGAAGGTGCTTTCAATAGTCTGGATTACCTGCCCCTGATAATAATGTGGATAGGTCAGGCACAGACGAAAAATCGCCGAACAACAACGACCTGTAATGGGGATTTTAGCCCATCAAAATTAACTTGTATTACACTAAACTCTACAATATAAATAGCACATAATTTGGCTGTTTAATAATATACCAGATATAATTTGAGTAGATAGAGGTAAACCTAATTTTATGAATTGTGTTATTTTGTGCTGATCTCTGTGCATGTTGAGTTAAGTGATTGTTAACGATAATGTACCGATACGCCCTACTAAATTATCACCCCATGTTCTACAACGTTTCCATGTATGAAGGGATGCGGTAAGACTCCGTTATGTTTTCATATTTTGTTGGTTTATTAGAGTGTATAAGGTGTAATAATATGCTGTATCATACTTTTAAATGATATCAAAATGATATTAAAACGTTTATAAGAACTGATTTGCATTTGAATTAATACAATATATTAGAATTATGAAGAGTATAAATATTACAACTTAAAAGTATTTTGAAATATTTTATAATATAAATATTTATGGGGAATGTTCTTAAAATAATAATAATACAAATAATCATACAAATAATAATACATGTACAAATAATGATTACAAATAATAAATTAATAATAAAAAATATAATAATACAATAAAACAACTAATAATACTAATGATAATAATTTATTAATATTTATAATTATATTTAAATACTTTAATTGTTTATTAGCAGATCAGGAAACACATAAAAATTGAATTAATTGATCAGACACTATGCAGGGTTCTTCTCATGCTGAAATGTTCCAAATAATTGTGATCAAAATTAATATTAGAATAGATTATTTATCAAGATTATGGATGCAGTTCAACAGATGTATTGTGAATGTGTTTCAATACTTAACCCTTTGAGCGCTGGAGCCGGATTTTGAAGGCCTTTGCAAACAGTTTGGATCCAGATGAGACGCCACAGAACGTGGCGTCTCATCAGGATCCAAACTGTTTGCTATTCTGATAGTATTCTTTGAAAAAAAATCAAATAAATGCTAATTTTAGAAATTCAGCAGACAACATTTTAGCAGACAAAAAATTTCCCAGCATGCAAAGGGTTAATATACATGACACTGTCATTATAGTAAGTGGTAGTTGTTGCACTATACTTAAATATTGTTTCCTTATTGAAAAAATTAATCGATAGTTATTCATATGTATATACATGTTGGCAATCTTTTACCAATCAGTTGCAATCATTTCCAGTTTCAAGATATTTCTTCCGTTTGAAAGTGCAAATTATTAATTTGATAAACAATATATAATATGATATAAGTAACATTTAATGACCATTCACTTCACTCTTAACAGAATGTGTTCATGCTTTGAACACTTTCTATATATAAAGTGATTTGATCCCAAAAGTACCAAACTGTATAGCGAGTTCAATTATAAACTATATATTATAGATATGTTCATGCCTTTATTTGACATAAAGCCTTATAACTTTGTCTTTTTCCAGCAAATTGGATGAAAATAAACTATTTAAATAGAGTACAAAAGTAATACCGGTATGCAGTAACTATTTTCTGACTTCATTATGAGAATTGTATAAAAATATTCAAATAAACCAGTTTAATGGGACTTGTTCACAGTCTTTGGCATGTTTAGAAGTTTTTCATTAAATGCTTTAAAATGATAAATGTAAACATCAGAACTAAAGAGCTCCAGTATGAAACAAGAATAAAATGTAAGAAAAAAAATCCACACCTGGGCTCGAACCAGTGACCCCTTGGAGTGAAAGTCTAGCGCTTAAATCACTCAGCCATCTGTGCTGTCATAGTAGGAGATGTTTTTTTATACTTTATATAACCAATCCTTGTCATGTCACAAAATATAAAAGATAACTACAGAACTCTCCAAATTATACAATCGTTTCACGTTTGTTATTTTTCAAGAGTGAGAACTATCTCCAATATAGATCAAGGCTGCAGCAGTATAAATCCTTTTCTGTATTAAGTAGGCTCACATTTCATGAATGGGAATTGTGTAGAGAGGAAGTATTTTTAAAAGTAAACCAGTTCAAATAACAAGGTAGGTAATGTTTACATTTTTCTTATTCAGAAAAAAAAATCTGGTTTAAGTTTTCTTCTGACGAAGTTTACTCTCAGAATTCAGTACAAAAATTCATATGCATTTTCTCAATTTATGAAGGAAGGTTTGAGTGGAAAAACTATGGGTTTATATTTTAACCCTTTGCATGCTGGGAAATTTGTCGTCTGCTAAAATATTGTCTGCTAAATTTCTAAAATTAGCATTTTCTTCATTTTTTTCACAGAATACTATCAGAATAGCAAACAGTTTGGATCCTGATGAGACGCCACGTTCTGTGGCGTCTCATCTGGATCCAAACTGTTTGCAAAAACCTTTAAAATCCGGTTCGAGCACTCAAAGGGTTAAGATAAAAACCGCACGAAGTCATGTGCATAATCCAATCCATTTAAGCCTCACTCTGTGAAAAGGGGGTTTAATGCATGTGGGTAAAGTGACGCAGCAGATTAGCCTGTTCAGTCAGCACAGGCTAATCAGGGACTACACTTTCCGCCTAATCTGGATTTTTGCTAAATCATGAACATCCATGCATGCATGAACACAGTTTAAAAATACCGTTTAAATAAAAAAAATACAAAAACTGTTAATGATAAAGTCATCAAAAGTGATCATTATACTAAAAGTATAGAGAAAATATTACAAAAATACATTCAGCACATGAAATGAACAGTTTTGTATGTGGAAATCACCAAAGTGGTGTCCATTACAAGTTTGATGTCTTATACCAAATTCACATAATAGAGTGCTTTAAAGCACAAAAAATATGGTAGTACTACAACCGGGGAATGAATACACTAAAGGGTTATAAATCAACTTTTATAACTTTTATATTCAGTTAATTGTACCATTAATATTTACGTTGAATTTAAGCCACATATTAGGTATGCAAACATCCAATGTATACCTTTAATGTCCTTAAGGTGCAACCAAGCCTATTTTTGTTTTGTATGTAAAAAACAAAGATTGCATTTAATGTAAAAACAACTTGAGTAACAGGATATCCTAGTTGTATTGTTATTGCTTTTCAAATATTATTTTATAGTATAATCTGTTTTTTAGCTCCACTGGCCAGAGGCCAGCAGGGCTAATGTCATGGTCCTGTGTCCGTCGTGCGTGCGTGTGTCCGTGCGTCCGTGCGTGCGTTAACTTTTTCTTTAAACATCTTCTCCTAAACTACAAGTCCAATTCAGATAAAACTTCTCACAAATGTTCCTGGGGTGAAACTCTTTCAAATTTGTTTAAATTATGCCCCTGGGCTCAAATTTGACCCTGCCCCAGGGGTCAATAAATTGAACATAAAATTATGCTTATATAATAAAAGCCTATTTTGTGCAAACTTTTAAAATCTTCTTGTCCATAACCATTGGGCCTAGTGCTACCACATTTGGTATGAAGTCACATTTAATAGTTCTCTACTTTGTTTGTTCAATTTATGCCCCTGCGTCAAATTTGACCCTGCCCCGGGGGTCACAAAAATGAACATATGCTTATATAAAGCCTATTTTGTGCAAACTTTAAAAATCTTCTTGTCCATAACCNACACTTCAATGAAAGTATGTGATAAAAAATTGTCTTGGTGTGCAAATACAAATACCTTCAAATGTATTAACCCCCGCCATAGGGGGTGGAGGGATATTGTTTTGGCGTTGTCCGTCCGTCCTTCCGTCCGTCCAGCACTTTTGTGTCCAGAGCCATATCTTGGAAGTGCTTTGGCGGATTCCATTGAAATTTGGTATGAGTATATATATATGGATAAGAGGATGATGCTACTAAATGGCATTGTACACCATCTGTTAATAACGGAGTTATGGCCCTTTGTATCTTGAAAACATGCTTTTTACTATAAGCTTACAGCTGTCCGGAGCCATATCTTGCAAGTGCTTTGGCGGATTTCACTGAAACTTGGTATGAGTATATATATGCATAAGAGGATGATGCATGCGAAAAGGCATTGTACACCATCTGTTAACAACGGAGTTGTGGCCCTTTGTATCTTGAACAAATGCTTTTTACTATAAGCTTACAGCTGTCTGAAGCCATATCTTGCAAGTGCTTGGGCGGATTTCATTGAAACTTGGTATGAGTATACTTGGTGTGAGTGTATAAATAGATAAGCGAAAACCCATCGCAGGTACAAATGAGTTAAACAAAAATAATTGACAAAAGGCACAACCCTTCACTTATACCTTTTCTTACATAGTTCTACATCCCATCCATAAACAAAATTTATTTGGCGGGGGATGTCAATTCAACGAATTTGCTTGTTAAATTGAGTGTTGTCAACTTTGCAGTGTGGGTATCTATTTGACCTATCTAGTATATTCTGACCTTGCCTCTCCTCTCCGTGCAGTGACAGCAAGCAGCACAGCTACCATTGGACGTGGGAGGAGGGAATCCGCCTACTGGAAGAGCAGCAGGGTCAAGACGATGACTCCAAACTGTCCAAAGCCACCATCCTGGAGTACCTCCATAGACTCATGCCACAGCGGTGACATTGCTGTCTGCATGAGGGATGAGATATGGAGATATTATATTTGGAGTTATCAGCTGTTTGCATAAATTGACACACTTTTTAATAAAGGCCTATGTTAAAATTGCTCAAGATGTGCCTCGTTTTCAACTTATAATATCTGAAACATGATTTTTATACACCTTGTTATGAAGTAAAGGGGGTATACTTGAATCACTATGAACATCTGTCCCTCTGTCTGTCCGGCCATCCCTCTGTCTGTCACAAACTTGTCCAAATGCATTCTCATACATACACTTTATCATACAGCATTCAAACTTGCAGACATTGTACCTTATGATATTAAGTTGTGAAACTTATCATCATACGTTATATTTTGTCATGCGGGGTCTTTTATCATCAAACGTTATAATACCACATGCTGGGTAGGGAGGTATCCTGTTGAATTAACTTGCTTCATGTACATATTACAAAATGCATCATTGGAGGCTATTCCTCATTACTGAAACACTTTTTTTGGCATGAGGATGGAGTTACTCGTATTGATTGATGAGGATGTAATACATTTAAACAGTAGTAAAAATCTACTTTTCTGAAATCAGTCTCCTGTGGAGGCAAAGAAAGAAAGTTACTTTGCATGCACACCTGGGCCCGTATTCTTTAATCCTTTCTTAGACTTAAGTATAAAATAAAGAATATTCTTTAAACTGTAATGTACTAAAACTACATGAAGGTCAAGTCAAGCATGGCAGTTAACACCTTAAATTATATAATTATTTGTTAAGAACAATATGTTAATGATATAAGCACCATGTTTGCCTGTATATATGCAAACTCTGAGGTATTAAATTTAAACCTATTTTTGTTAGCTCGATTGCATCGAAAGCCTTAGGCTTATATGAAACGCTCTTGAGTCCGTTTCCTGGGACTAGAACCAGTACTTGGTGTCCCACTGTGGGGATCGAACTCCTGACCTCCCGATTGCTAGGCGGACACCATATCCACTATACCACGGCGATCTTAATTATTTGTATTGAGTCTAAGAGGATTCTTTATTCTTAAGTCTAAGAATGGGTTGCTAAATACAGGCCCTGACAGTCTGTACTTGTATCAGTGCACTGAACTCAGTTATTGAAATTTGATAAGATTATTATATAGAGGATATTTGTTGGATTTCGTGGAATATCGATTGTAATTGACGAGCGATCATTTAAAAAAATAAAATATAAACATATTTTTTCTATGATCACAAGTGGATAAAAAATCGATATTACACGGAATCCAACACATTTAAAAAAAAAATTATGCTTACAAATGATTATTTTTGTGTTTTGGCCATTAAATAGTTCCAGTAAAACAATGAAAATTATTGATAATTTTCACTGTTTGTAACAGTGAATTATTAGTTTTAGTTCACTGATATTTCTCTATTAACCACCGGAAAGCATAAATATAATTTGTACACTAGAAAAGGTAAATGAACAATAACCTTGTTCCGTGTCAACACTTCTTAATTTTGCACTCACTTATCCATTGAAATCTGTATTATGCACCTGAAAAAAAGGAATAAGGTTATGTATGTTGTTTAAATACTGTGTAATAAAGTACCTTCGCTATGATCTCCTGTACTCTGAAGACTCTTGGTTTGTGAACACTGTAATGCGCCAGCTACAGTCATTTTTTCAGACTTAATGTTTGTGTTATTCTTTTGTTGTCAGATAGATGTTGTTTTAACCATGATGTATAAATAAAGTGATTTATAATTATAATAGTGGTGTCTTCTTTTTTCTTTAATAAATTATTTGTGATTGCTTTAAGTGGGTATATAGTTCAAAATTACCATAAAGATTTCAAAAGAATATATAATTTAACAATGGCTCAGTCACAAGAGGTATATATTTCGGCCTAGATCTACAATTGATTTTTGCTGATTAATCGTGGCCTCATTCGCATTATCAAGTGACTAAACACTCCCATATTCAAATAACAACAATGTTTCAAATGTTTCTAATCTATTATTGTTACAAACAATTAAATGGCAAATAAATTTGATAGTAGAAATTTGAATCTATATGCTTTTATCAAAATAGTTAGAATTGAATTAGATACAAGTTGCTGAACAACGTGTTTGATATATACAAGTATTCTCTTGACAAAAAGACAAAAATTGGATCAAATGATAATGAAAGTTGAAAGCTGACCCATTTCCTTATATTTTAATAATCCATAACGTATAGATCTACTCACCATTCCATTTTCAGACATTTATTTTTGAAACTTCTGTTTTTGAAACTTCTATTTTAGAAATATTATTTTAATCTTATATTCAGCAATCGTTGAAAGTTCAATTTTTGGAACACAATTCAATTTTAAAATAAAGTGACCTATGGTAATAGCACTGCATAATTGAGTGTAGCAAGATTCTTTCTCTGGGGTATGAGTTAAACACTCTTTGTACCACAATCTTATGTTTCACTACACATCCACTGGCAGGCTGATTTTAAGCCCAGGAGCATAATTTGAACCAACTTAAAGAAGGAACACTTTACAATGTTACACACCAAATATTCAATCAATGACCCATCCGGTTTTAGAGATTTTTAAAGTTGTTTGCAATAAAATTCTTTATTAATCATGTGATCCCTTGGGCATGATTAGAACCAACTTGAAGAAGGACCACTATACGATGTTGCACACCAACAATTCTAACGCTGACCCGTCTGGTTTTAGAGATTTTGAAAGTTATTTGCTTTACAAGTCTATATAAATCATGTGACCCCTAGGGTGTGGCCATTTTTAACGCCAGGGGAAAGATTTGAACCATCTTTGTACAAGACCATTATACAATGTTGTAAATCAAATTTAAACCGCTGATCGTAGTGGTTTCAGAGATTTTGAAAGTAACTTACTGTATAAGTCTATATAATTGAAATTTATAAATCATGTGACCCATGGGCGTGGCCAGTTTTGACCCTAGGGGCAAGATTTGAACCATCTTTGTTAAGGACCTCTATTCTGATGTTTGTCACCAAATATCAAAGCTCTGGAACTTGTGGATTCTGAGATTTTAAAAGTTATTCATTATGTAATTCTATATTTAAATCATGTGGCCAGTTCTGACTCAAGGGGCACAATCTTTGTTGAAGACTACTAGATGATGTTACACACCAAATGTGGCGTGTTCTGAGAAAACTGGGCAAAATGCTTGTGCGTAAAGTGTCATCCCAGATTAGCCTGTGCAGTCCACACAGGCTAATCCGGGACGACACTTTCCGCCTAAACTGGATTTTCGCTAAGAAGAGACATCATTTAAACGCAAAATTCCATGAAAGCGGAAATTGTCTTCCCTGATTAGCCTGTGCGAACTGCACAGGCTAATTTGGGATGACAATTTACGCACAAGCATTTTGCCCAGTTTTCTCAGAACACATCATACTAGACATTGATGTAACACACCAAATATAAAACCTGAGATCTGAGCATTGCTGTTTCTGAGATTTTTTTAAGCTTTGAAAGAGGATATTCCAATTAAGATGTCGTTTGAAGAAAATTGTTGACGACACACGTGGGATGCCGATCGAGGGCCACACACCACAATAGCTCACCACAAGCACTTCATGCTCAGTTGAGCTAAACAGCATTTGTGCATAGGAAGATTTTATTTTCTCGAGTCCAAGTCCATTTTTTCTCTCCATTGTTTACGAAGGTAGGTGACTGTAACCATGTAGGAATGAATGGCTTTGCAAACATGCTTCTGGTGTTCAGACTCGAGAAAGGTGATTCTGAGGGACCAGTGGTGCCTTGTACAAAATTATGTACCGGTATATAGATGGATAGGGAATGGATGTGAACAGTTGTGGTTGCAATGATTCAGTGAAAATAGTGCAATGTGAAAATAATGTGTGCATTTATGCAAAATATAACAGATAACAGAATAAGTTCCTAACTCTTTATTTTAAGTAAATAACCTACACTGATTTTATGCACACATGCTAAGCATATAAATACAAACAATATATTTTGTCATTATTAATGTATTAATTAACACCAGTTATTACATATGCTTCTATATAATTGTATGATGCTTTTAAAATGAAATGTTTGGCTTTTAGTCATCACTTATCTCTAAGCTAGAGATATGTAGTGGTACATGTATGAATCTTGAAAAGGAATAAAATACACACACATTTGTAACAAACCTTTCTGTTAATCATACAAGTCAATTTTTCCACAATCTTTTCAACACTAGCTAGTCACTGGATTGGGCAATTTCACCTTTTAGACTGTGAGAAAAATCTCAAAATGATTTTTCTTGATCTTCAATAATTGTGTTCACATGTTAAGATTTGGAAAGTAAATTAGTTGCGTTCATAATAAAAAGTTTCCTGATTGACAGTATTTTTTATGCTCTCCAAAAGTGGGTCATTCTTCATGGACTTGAGTTTGCGTAAGTCTGAAACAAATTTCCCTAATAATTGGTACAGTCAAACTTGATTGTGACACTTTGTTTCCGTGCAAATTCACAAGAACTAAAGATCTAAACTTAAAATCTTAGAAACTTAACATGCAGCATCTCTGTATGGTAGAAATGCTCGCTAAACGTGTCAGGTCGTTCTGTATGGTAGAAATGCTCGCTAAACGTGTCAGGTCGTTTCGGGCCAATGATTTTTCTGTGAGTAATTTCCATTTGATTAGTTGAATATGTAACTTTTTGTTTCGGCGCCAGATCTCAGACACTTAACGGTTGGATTTGATGACACTTGAAATGAAGCATCCCTACAGAATGGGCATGAGCATATTGTCGTGATGTTAAGCTCCAGTGAGTTTTCAGGGAGTTATTACAGCTTGAATAATAATTTGTTTCCACAAAATTAACCCATACATTAACAAAGCACATCATCTGAGAACTCCGATAAGTTTCACTGATATTCTTGTGTAGTAAAAAAGGCATAGCAAATATCAAAATTGTTATGTGTTGTAAGAGCATAACAAATTAACAGTTTTGACAGGTTCAACAGATTTCTATTTAGAATTTACTTTTTCCAGCAACAAAATTTGAAAAACTGATCATAAACTACAATTTTCCATATGTATACAGAAGTGTCATGTACTAAATACTACACAAATTATTTCTCCACTCTGTCTAATAATGGAATGTACGATATTATCATAATCATGCACTGCATAAAAGGTATGAAACCAAATGGCAAACTTAGAAATGAACATTATCAAATGGACTAAATTCACAATATTAAAAATATTGAGCCTTTTAAAAAGGTTTCATTAAAATGCATATAAAAGCTTTTCAAAAGCAACACACAAAAAAGATACATTATATATTTGAAACATCAACAACAAAATAATTACACTCACTACAAAATATGTAACAGAAAGATATCACATAAATTCACATATCAGTAATTACGCTGTAAGATACCATACATTTTCACTTAGCATCCATGTATAACATGCATTTTGCTATTTTGAATTAAAAAAAATCTGACCTTAAAATAAACAGAATAAACAAAAACAAACAGGAAAACATAAATGACATGTAGAATACTAGACAAACTTAATTACATAAAAATGTTTGAGAGTTGAGGGAGAATCCATCATATCTATGTAGAATTGAGCCACCCTCTGTGAAAAAGGGGTTTTTATGCATTTGATTAAAGTGTCGTCCCATATTAGTTTGTGCAGTCCGCACAGGCTTATCAGGAAATACAATTTCCGCTTTAATTATATTTTTCTTTAACCGAAGACTCTTCTTGACGAAAATCAGGTTAAGGCGGAAAAAGTCGTACCTCATTAGCTTGTGCAGACTGCATAGGCTAATACGGGAAGACACTTAACACACAGGCATTTAACCCTGTTTTCTCAGAGCACCTCTCAATTGTATAAGCAGAGACACAATGTCACACCTGAGTGACGAGTAATTGGCATCTTTATAAACATAAAATATTTTGAAATCAATTATTGGTTTCTGAGATTTTCTAAGTTTTAAAACCTATTTGCCCGAGGGTAGTTTTACTGGATAAGGTGGAAGGGAATGTAAGTAAAATGGGCCATAAAAAATAATGTCGCGATTGATGAGGGGCTGATCAAGCATGGCTGCTATATTGTGGCCAAATATGTTTAAATAAAGCTTGGTAATGATTGACTTAAAACTATTCAAACAAAGGTGGCTTGGGGAATGACTGACTTAAGTCAAGCAACATACCCTGCTATAGTCAAGGTGGCATAATAAGAGCATGGTTTTTCTCCATGCTTTGTTAAAATAACTTATCCACCAATTATGTATGAAATGTTATATATAGTATAAAGCACACAATAGATAATTGATTCGGAACATAGTACATGCCTTTTGAATGAGAATGATATGTAACAATTTGAGCGCTGGAACCGAATTTTAAAGGCCTTTGCAAACAGTTTGGATCCAGATGAGACGCCACAGAACGTGGCGTCTCATCAGGATCCAAACTGTTTGCTATTCTGATAGTATTCTTTGAAGAAAAAAATGAAGAAAATGCTAATTTTAGAAATTCAGCAGACAACACTTTAGCAGACGACAAATTTCCCAGCATGCAAAGGGTTAAACTGTATGCAATAAAAACCTTAGAATGAAATGAAATTGATGAAAATGGCAATTTATGGGCTTTAAAACGGCTATGCACAATATCATTAACTTTTTCATAGAAATGTAAAGAAGTTAATTCAAACAATCAAGCATAGGTGACTTACAAAATAGAATACAAATTCATAAGATCTTATAAAGTATATCATACAAGTATCAAAATTAACAGTAAAATTACAAAGTTAAACTACTGTTTTTATTCCTGTTGAAAACCCAATCATGATCATAGGACATATACATTTCTAGGCAATCCCCAACATTAGTTGTGTGTTTTGCGCACATTTGATCATATGACACATGGACACATTTTGCGACTAAATGTTTTGGCATGGGACTTTATAAAGCTACATGGAAGGGACCCTTACTTTAAAAAATGGAAAAAAGCATGTGAAAATCATATTTGATGCAACTGTCACATGATAAAACTTGGAAACATGGAAATGATAGGTTAAGTTTAATTCTTCAGGAAAAGATATGTTCTGAGGGTATGTAGAATAATAAGATTATATTAAGTTACAGCTACCGTAGCTTATATTTGGTTACGGCTGAAGAATAAAACAAAACAATAATCTAGGCATCAGCTTAGAGCTTGGAATAACTGTGTCCTTATAAAGGTCATAAACATTTACATTCTTTAACATATAAATGTTCATTTTCCTTAACATTTCTTTGTTCATATTTGTACTCTTTTTGTGTTTTCTGTATTAAGAAAGATCCAACTAAATGTGAATATTAAAATCGGATATACATGTACCCACTTAAAAATAAAGCTTGGATAGAAATCCCTGAACCAATATCCACCATCTACCATCATGTCACTGGCCAATGACGGCAGGGTGCTGTTGTTGGCAGTCACTGGCGCATGACGGCAGGGTGCTGTTGTTGGCTGTCACTGGCCCATGACAGCAGGGTGCTTTTGTTGGCTGTCACTGGCCCATGATGGCAGGGTGCTGTTGTTGGCTGTCACTGGCCCATGACGGCAGGGTGCTGTTGTTGGCTGTCACTGGCCCATGACGGCAGGGTGCTGTTGTTGGCTGTCACTGGCCCATGACGGCAGGGTGCTGTTGTTGGCTGTCACTGGCCCATGACGGCAGGGTGCTGTTGTTGGCTGTCACTGGCCCATGACGGCAGGGTGCTGTTGTTGGCTGTCACTGGCCCATGACGGCAGGGTGCTGTTGTTGGCTGTCACTGGCCCATGACGGCAGGGTGCTGTTGTTGGCTGTCACTGGCCCATGACGGCAGGGTGCTGTTGTTGGCTGTCACTGGCCCATGACGGCAGGGTGCTGTTGTTGGCTGTCACTGGCCCATGACGGCAGGGTGCTGTTGTTGGCTGTCACTGGCCCATGAC
>VMBQ01001551.1:54074-68516 GCA_007657795.1 Dreissena rostriformis
TCCATGAAATGCACATGCATGTTTTTTTTTTTTTTTTTTTTTTTTTTTTTTTTTTTTTAATTAACAGTATTACAGTCAAATGGTAGTCATCTACACACACTTTTTTCTCTGCAAGCTTAGCAGTTTATGAAAACTAAGTGAGTGTGCACAGACTTATTCCTGTAACATGTACTTGAGTCATCATTTGTTCAAACTGTAATACATTATTAAATCAACAAATAGAACTAGACAATTCAATAATCAACACACACAACAAAAAAAAGAATAATATAATATATGTTGTTACTATTTTAAAAATGACAAACTTCCAATGTACCTTCATGCGCTCGAATATGCAACCGGAGCATGCTGGCACTCTTGGCAGAGTATGGACATATATGGCACTGATGGCTGCGAATGTTCTTGTGAATGTACCGGACATGCGTGGCCAGCACCATCTTTCCCAGAAACATTTTCCCGCACTCCGGACACTGAAACTCTCCCTTACATGTGTTAGTATGGTCATTATACTCATCTTTGGAGAGGTTTGGGAAATACTGGTTACATTTCTGACAGAAGTTCATTTGGTCCGGGTGTTCTTTCTTCATGTGTGACTGGTAGTTGAACCGGGTCGGAAACCTCTCGTCACAGTAGCGGCATTTCCAGTGATGGATCCCGTGAACTTTGCCCAGATGACACCGATACGCGTCTCTCTTGTTGAAAATCTCCCCACACATGTCACAGATGAACATTTTACTTACATCTGGGTTACACAGTTTCTTATGTCTTGTTAAGTCAAACTCTGAATAGGCTTCATAGTTGCATGTTGGGCATTTTAAAACGTGATTTAAATGCTTTTCCACATGTATTTCAAATATATCACGATTTTCTGCCTTGAAATTATAACAAATCAGACAAGAGTACATAAACTCAAACACTGAGCTTTTTCTATGCTGTCTTTCAATGGAACTTATTTTTTCAACAGTAAATTTTTCTGCATGTTGATCCAAACTAATTTTTATCCAAGGTTTTGGTTCTGTTTCTTTTTTTGGTGTTTTCTTTTTCTCTGATGATTTCTCTGCAGTTGTTTTACCTTTTTCAACTCTTTTCTTTTTTTCTTCTGCTTTACGCTTCCTACCAGCTTCTTGCTTAAGTTTCAATTTGATAGGCTGAAGGCCTTTCATGTTCACTTTGCGTTTCTTTGCAACTCCTTTCTCTTTTTTTACAGTCTTTAATTTTCTCTTTTTTCTATTTTGTGCTTTAAGAATTTCTTCTACTTCTTCTGTGTAATCACTTGTCATCTCATCATCTGAGTGGTAATCTTGTTTTTCTTCTTTCACATGCACTTCTTCTGTGTTCACCTCTTCCTTTGCATTGTTTTTGAGAGGGTCTGTATCTTCTTCTTGTTTAAGGCTTTGGATTTCAGTTGTTTCACCAGTTGCACTCGGAGGCTCAACATCTATTTGACGTAATTCATTTGATGTGATTGCGGTCAAGTTATTGACATGCTTTTCATAACTGCAATGGAAAAAAGACATGCATGTAGTCAGAGTACACATTCTATTTAAAACAATGGATCAAAATTGCAATCTTATTACAATGCAGTCAACTGTCAAAATACAGACTGTAAGAAATATAGAATTTAATGGGTTTTGTCGCTGAAAAGAGCTAATTCTAAACGATTCAGTGTGGATTGAAAATTTAATAATAAATTAAACCTTATTATAACTGTTTTAAATTTCCTTATCCTGACATTGGTAATGTCATGACCCATGATGTAAATGTAAAATTTGCCTTATAAAATATTGGTAGATAAGCTGATGATCATGTAACACGCTATCAATGGCAGTCTCTAAAGCATTTTTTATTTAAAAACGGACTAAATAAATATCACTGAAAAGGATGACATCATAACGGAAGCTCCATGTCTCATGAGACATGGTAATCAAGACACATAATGAAAATAAGACTAAAACAACAACAGTAGTAGAAGCCTAGTCTAAATGATTACAAGTATTACATGGGATTATCCTGTATCATCTTAACTCCTATCAATGCTGATGTGGTTTTTTCAAATAACAGTTTGATTATATGACCTTGTGCTTTACATAAAGGAATGTTTATTTTGCAAATACCATAAAATTGGTGCTTGCTGTTCAATGATATTTCGTGTTGTTCAGCACATTAAACCAACATCTACATCACATAAAATACAGTATTCCAAAGGGAAACCACATAACATGTACATCAGCATTGGTATTCTCGCGGTATCGCTATTTCCCCTATATTTCAATTAAGCCCGCAAATGCTGTTGACATGCATAATTCGTGACCCAATTTCCATTTGCTGTCAGAAAATAGGTTTACCTGTGATCATGACTAATATTTTGGTAACTAACTAACTTGTTGTTGTATTAAATCCATTTAAAAAATTGTTTTTCCCCAATTTAACTATATTTTCATTTAAATGTTGAGTGTGTTAAGTGTGTTACATAATTTTCAACTTATTCACACTCTGTCTGCTCGAACTTCCACTTTTCCTGAGTCTCATTAGTATGCAAATTTTACTATCTCCCGCCCTTTTTTACGCATCACTAAACAAATTTTAAATTGCTAAGAAGGGAAAGCCCCTTAACGTGCATCCATTGTCCAGAGGAGTAGACAGTGGTGCAGTTCATACAACGGTTGAACTATTAATATTCATGTCAATATCAAGTTTAATGTTTAATATATTAGCTGTTAAGCATTTACTGTCGCGAAATTGAAGCTTCTTGGCAGATTTAATAAACAAACTGTGATTAAGTGACATTCAGCCTGTTGACCTACTTACCACAAGAATACCAATATGGTGTCACGCATGGAAACATGGGATACTACTGTGTCTTAACTGCCTTATACGCAATATTAACCCTGTATTTTAAAATCATTTAGATGACAATCAGCGGGAAATAAGTTTATTTTCGGATATGAGTCCATAATTTTTAACTTTGTTTCAGCTTTTATTTTTATTTGAACGTTGAAGAACAGCCAGAATACAGATGACCATTATAAACCTTTGGTTAAAGAGAAAATCATAAGAAGAAGCATAATAGTATGTTTTTGTGAATTCAAAGTGGAATAGCTCATATATTGCCATGGTGAATGTTAGACGTTTCCTCCCCAAACCGTTTCCTCCAAAGACATTTCCTCCCCCAAATTTTGGGGTGGAAACGTCTGCACTAGGTTGAGATTTTGGGATGGAAACGTCTGCACTATTATTTATATTATATATATTGAAAATGACAAAGGGTTTTATTCTAATGGGCCTAAGAGGGTAGTTTAAAAGAAATAAATAGATCAAATTAAAAGTGATAAAAAATTAAATAATAATTAAATCAAAATAAAAAATATAGAAAAAATATTGGTTTATTACAAATAATATTTCACTTGTATTTGATATTATATAATTAATATAATAATAATTTTATAAATAAAACTTAAATCCATTCATTACTCAAAATGTGTTAATGTGACCAATTAAGAACCATTTAAGGTGTTTCTTTGATGTGTAAGTTGTTTTGAATATTGTCTCTTTGATATATTAATTAACACTCAATGTATGTGACGGTACTAATTTAAGACGATAAGATAATCTAACAATGTATTATGTGAATTGGGAATAAGATATCAATTTGGGAATAAATTGTGTTTTATCAAAAGTGCATAAAATGTAGTTTTATATGTTGTATTTATTTAGTTTTACAAATTATAATTAAGACAGATACTTGCATATATAATAGCATCATTTAAATTGATTTTACTTCAAAACTGGATTTTTTATTAATTAAAAAAAATAATTATGAAATGAAACTGTGTCCATGATGGACAGTTAAAATGATAAATGTTTTACAAATTATAATTATATAATTATTTTACCTATTTCCTCAGGTTCAAATTTTCTATAAATTTTCATAAAACTTTATGAGCATTTTTTTCAATTCAGTTTAGTGACCATATGGTGTATATTATACATGTAGTGTATATATAGTGTATGTCTTTGTAAATATTTACAACATGTATGTTGAACAACTGTGTATTTTTTAAATTTCTTTTCTGATATAATTCTGGGAATCACTTTTTTAAATATACTTCTTCTTAAATCGCAATACAATCACTGACCTCTCGCCATGTTATGAAACATTTAAATATCAACCAATCAGAGAAGGCATTACGGTGTAATAGGCTGCGTTATCGATTAAAATCTACCTGCGGTACACAACGGGCAAAGCGAGAGGAATTGAAAATGTGAATAGTGTGTTGATTTCAATTGCTCAGGCCTGCAAAATTGAAAGTGTCATTACATAATTCTTACGGAACATTATCTAGAAATGAATTATCTACACAGGTATGTAAATATTATTGCAATCTTTTGATATTAACTGTCTGATATCGGGGCTTGAATGTTGCGCTCAAAATCCTTGCGCAACAATATAGACAAAGAAGGAAAACTTTCCACCATTGTTTTGGTCCTTGCCCAGTTGTACGCTCCAAATATTACCCATATAAAAAGTAGCTTAATATTTGATAGCGTCAACAAGTTGGACTAACCGCCATGGTGATACATGCTCTCCAAAAAATAAAAGATATTTCGGCTTTTTTGGTTAGTTTCAAACTTGATTTTTGGTTTCCAGCAAATTTCTTTGGGAACAATGTTCTCTTTTTAAGCCATTCAGCTTTGTACTTGAAGAAACCTCCATGTCACAAATTGTCGAAGGTTCCGTTCGAGATAACAACTCTTTGGACAGGTAAAAAAATCTTGAAATTATAACATTTAATTGTTCTTTTAAAACATTTAATTGTGGCTTGGTTGGATATTTTGTGAGCTCCTAGGGCGTAGAAACAAGAACATGTTTGAAGAATTTTCAAGTGTTTATGATTGACAATTGATAGACATTTTAAACTCAGTTTAATTTAAAGCAAAACAATTTTTTATTTATTGTTGACATTTATTGAAAGAAAACAACACATTCTTACACATCAAGAAGGTATTTTGCAACAGTTTTATCGTTCATCACTAATTGTTGGGAAAGGACTCTCCATCTGTATATTTCGTCTCCGATATCAATGACGCTTGACTGTGTTTGACCAGCATTTCCATTGGGAACTTTTTCCACGTACGATTCTATTTCGGCCATTTTGTTGATAAGTAGGGCTGTGTTTTATGCGGGTAAAGCTAGTTCGTAACAGATCACGTCCATGTATAATTTACTGATAATTGTAGTTGTCTCCCTTTAATTATTCTTATAAACCTGTCACACTTAGACGTTTTCCAAACCCTTACTACTGTGGCTGTCATTGTCCCCTTATCCACATGGAGACACTTATGTAACAATGTAAATACTTTTATAATTTTAAATTAACACCCAACTTAGCACCTTTGTACAGTTTTTAACCCCTCAACCAATAGGCGCCGGCACAAAATCTTCTGGATATGGATCTAGATCCGGATAGATACTTTGCAGGGCCTTTCAGCGTCGGTGCAACGGTAGAGAGGGTGGTAAGTCCCACTGTAGTACAGTTGGTCAACCAGATTATTTTTCACAACGCACAGTGTTAAGGCCCCTGCTGTTTCTTTGTCATATTAGGCCTGATGACCTTCCTGAAAGGGTGAAATTCCACATTCGGCTGTTCGCAGACGACTGCCTACTGAATCCCGGACAATCGCTCCTACGGACAATCGCTCCAACGCTAAATTTGACAGGGCGGACATTCGCTCCTACGAGGTTTTGACAGGACGGACAGTCGCTCCTACATTGTTTTGACAACCCGGACAGTCGCTCCTACGTTATTGTGACAACCGAACAGTCGCTCCAATATTATTTTGACAGCACGAAAGATTATCTCTGAGGTCTCGCTTGGGTAGGCACAATCACACTATAGATTGAAATCAAAATGGGCACTATTACTTTTTTAAACTTCTGAATTATTTTGTTATGATTTTTTTTTTAAATTGTGATTTTTAATTTCGCCCTAATTTTCAAGTCAATCCATTAACAAACAAGGGACAAAATTGTCACAAAACCAGGTTTTCAATTTAAAAAAAAAATCTGATAAAGGGGGACAACTGAAAATGTGCATTGTTACTGATTTTCTCTAGTTACCCCCCTTGTGTCAAATTCAATAAAATTCAATCTATTTTCTCAAAGTGTGACCTTGACCTTGTAGATATCGACGTAATTTTTTCCCGCTTTTTCTTGTTTTGTGTCATTTTATTCTTGCGTGTTGTTAAAATTATCGCAACTTGTCAGTGTAGTCGTGATGCTACGGTATGCGGATGTGCACGAACGTCCTATGTGCTATTTCGGCACGCCAGTTAAAGTCGTACGGTGTCACCATATCAATCGCTTGCCGTACACACATTAAAAGGTGAGCGAATAAGATAAAGAGTTAAAAAAATGTTTTTCTGTAGACTAAGACTATCAATTCATCCACTAAGTATACAAACTGGTAGATATCGAAGAAACGGAATTGTTAGGAATCAGCGTTATTGTTTATTTTGTAATTCACAAGATATTGAAAATGAATATCATTTCATGATTGTATGTCCATTGTTAGAGGAGATACGTTGGAAATGTGTTCCAACGTACGTTTACCAACGCCCATCGATTACTAATTTAACGTATGGCCGAGCCAATTATCTTTATCTGTAGCCATAATTTTATTGCCGACATCGCCATTGGCCAGTATCGAAATGCGCTTGGGAGATTAAAGCACTTGGAATTTTAATTAAGCTTTCAGTTATATTCATTTCTTTCGTGATTTAGTTTCCATACCAATACATAAAATTGCTTTCGCTTCCTGTTTAAGAGGCAACAGGGAAATCAAAAATTTTGCAGATATGGGTTGCCTGAGTACCGTGGACTATCGCAAATCAGACATCTCGCCTCTCAGCTCGTAAATATGACTACTGTGACAAAATAAACATGTGGGCCCTGATTACAAATTCAAATTTTGTCTTGTACTTAGTGGCTAATTGATATGCATGGTTTCTCCCCGGATATCTTTTTCGCAGGGGACCAATTCAAACGGAATATTAAACACAACAGTAAATGTCGATGAAACACAATTTAGTGTTGCATTTTGAACCATCGGCAATCGTTTCTGATCTTATTTTCTGAAACACATTTCCGATTTAAAAAATATTGCATTTTACTGGTAAGACCGACACTTGTTTAGCAGGAGTAACAGTAGCGGCAGGATTCCAAGTGAGAAGAAACAGCAGCAAAATCAGCAGCAGCAAAACCATAACCACCAAAATGTATTTTGGAATCATTTGTGTAACATTACTAGGCAAACAGCTTATATACTGATTTATTTTATAAAGATATTTGTTTTAGTTTTAATAAAAGAGAAACAAAGTTTGTGATTTTTTAATTTGTGATCAAAACTAGGTCGGCATTAAGCTTACCATGTTTTACTTTCGTTTACTTGATCTAACATTCTTAATAAAAGTATGCATTGAGATTTGATACCGAATAATAATATTGAATAGTTCATTCATATGTTGTGAATGTTTGCAACTGATCAGTGAAGAAGGTTGGACCCTTGCTACTTCTGTTTCTGAACATGGCCTCTGACGAAACAGGACAGTGCTACTTCAACAAGTACGAATACCACTTCTACAAAAACAACTAAAACGACAACAAAAACAACAACAACAACCACTACCACTACTACTACTGCTACATTTTTTTTATATAGAAGAGAATTCTCAGTAATAATTCAGTGTCAGAAAAGATGTGATGCATACTAGTTTACAGAATTTTATTGCTACCGCGGTGATAAGATGAAATGGAGTTGATGAATAATTAATCGTTCTGTTTTGTCGTGTCCATTTATTCAGTTAACTATCAAAATTGCAACCACTGGTTTGCAGACAATACAGCAACATCAGCCATCAATCAAATCACGATATGTGTTGTCTAGCGTCCGAAAGCAACATCTGGTCAGCGTCCCGTGGGATTGAACGGTCAGAGCCTATTTGTCGATACTAAAAATGGATGCCAGCATGGTATGTCTGAGCCCATTTGCTAGACCACATGTTATGAAATAAAAATATTTAGTATTTGGATAGAGCAGTTTAACTTTTATAACTTGGGTATCGATAACATTTTCTTGATTAATAACTTAAAACACATGCAAAGGGTTCATAAAATATAATTTTAAAACTCGCTTTACAAAATGTACCTATGTAAAAACTAATTATACTCAGCGTTGTCTTTAGGCAATATATTATTATTTAATGTTTGTATTAATTATATGAATCGAACGTTATTGTGAAACGGTTTCATATAAAAAAGCTAAAATGAGAGCGAGTGTTACAGTAACGCTGCTGATTGTGCTTTTACTCGATTCATTGCATGCAAAAACACGGCCTTACGAGTGGGAAATGTTCGACTAGTATAAATTGTTGAGACAATGTGTTTCTATTCACGAGACTTTGATTATGAGAACTGAACGTGCATGACATATGGTAATAATTTATGCGCACAAAAAGTGCTAATGTAAAGGTGTGGTAAGTGTCAACAATTGAGATTAATTATCTGAAGGAATAATGTGGAGTCACGATCTATTGTGTTAAAACTCACATTAATGTATGTATATACTTTCAGGAATAACAATTACTAATACATGTTTTTATAATGGAATAAAGTCTCGTAAAACGAGAAACACAAGCAACCATAATTATCCAAGGCATCGCAATATTTGGGACAAGGGGCGATGTGAATAACATTAGCTTTATGCATGATTCAATATTACTTAATGTTTCTGTTGTTCACATAATAACCGTATTAGTCACCTGATCTGTTGTGATATGCGTGCATACTACTTTGTATACTCATGGGCATATGTCCGATGTATAACAAAATAAACTTTAAATTCTGTGAAAGTGGCGATCAACAATAGTTGAAGCAATAATCTTGGAAATTGTTTATTTTCATGAGGTGATTGAACATTCATTTTTCTCTTCTATTGGTGTGATGGGAAATGACTTCCATTTATTTTTAATGTTTCCAGTTCTGCATAAGCATTATTTTTTTCAATTATCGGCTTCATACGCACCATTACAGAAAAAACACATAACCACCCGTTAATCAACGGGATATACCAATCAACCAATTGGTCTGAACTAATAAAACTGTGTGTATATGTTTAGGAATCATTGAGTATCATATTGAATTTGTTAAATCGTATAACGCAATTCAGCAATTGTTCATCCTCTGTACTCCAATATACAATTGTTTTGTACATATTCATATTTGTTGACACTTGTTTTCTACGCATATACATGTTGAAATTTATCAAAACCAACCACATGTGATGTTGGTAATGTACATTGTGCAAGTAAAATCGTCTGTCTTGTCTGTCTGTCTGTCTGTCTGTCTGTCTGTCTATCTGTCTATCTGTCTGGCTGGCTGGCTGACTGGCTGTCGGTCTGTCTGTCTGTCTGTCTGTCTGTCTGTCTGTCTGTCTGTCTGTCTGTCTGTCTGTCTGTAAGATATAATATGAATTCATCATTTAATTTTCCATACTTATATGGGCGTTTTTCGACAAATACGTTTCATATTTGCAACAAAGCCATATTCGAAGACTAAGCATAGTATTCAAACGAATTGTGGGTTAATTGCACTTCCTTTCTTAAAGTAGTTTTTACAGAAGTTAAAAAGCGCACTTTTAAAATGTAAATATAAATATATGTATTTGTTCTTGTAGAAACAGACTTATGTGGTATTACAAAATGTCATAACATGTTAATAAAGATGACAACTACAGCATTAAAATGAATTAAAATGACTTTTAAATGACAAATAGTGAAATAAAGACCATTGTCGTCGACGAGATTCGAAACCGGCGTCCTTTGAGAATACAATCTTGCTCAGCACTACTCGATTATTCAAGTTTATTTATTTGTTACGTTTTTTAAAAGCTTTGTTAGTAATAAACGTATTTTTCAAATGACACATGCAAAACGTTACACAATCTTGATATATGTATCGATTTTGAGCGCTGTAAATCCATAATCAAAACTATTTACCTAATGTTTTATGTCACGAGTGTTATTGTATATGTATAATAATTATATACCAGAACTTTCTGTTTGGATTACGTGACACAATTAATGACATCGGCATTTTGTAGACAAGTGAACATGTCCTTTAATGATAGATAAAATACATGTACGTAGAAGTATAACTGATATCTTTATTTACTATATTGGCTTTGTTGGTTAAAACATCAATACTAGGCTGCGCATTTTTACCATTTTCATGTGCAAAGACTAGTCCAGTGATTATTGTATGCGATTACGTATCGACAGTATGGTCGCTAAATATCACCTTTAAATCAATTCCGATATTAAATATAAACTAAATATTTAAAAAGACAAACTCTCATCATAGTCATGTTTCAACGAACAATATAATAAATTACATTCATTCATTCGTGAACATTTAATGGTTCACAAGAAAGGCATTATCCACAGTTAACTTGCCGATCCTTCACACAGTTGTTCCACAATCAATGACGCATCGCAGACAGGCAAAACAAATTAAGGCAGGGCGTATTCATGCGATTGTAATTGATAGCGTAAAAAACTGTTTAGTCTGCAATTATCATCGTTAATAAAACTCTCAGCTCATTAGTTTATCGGTCGGATTTCACTAGCGAAGCATACATGCTGTTATTATGATTAACGATAACTTAAATTTAAATTAGGTGATGTTTTGCTATACTTCATGTACAGATTACCATGCAGATTTACATCTCACTGCAAATCAATCCACCATTTATTTTGTCCTAAAGGGACTTGTTCACAGATTGTCGAAAAGACGCGTTATTAACTTTTTACAACAGATTCAACATATAAAAGAGCAATGTACTCAAGGAGTGTTATAACGCTTATGACGAAGACTTTTAATGAAATTGCAGTTTCATTTATGAATATTCACTATTTGAAATCGATAAAGCGTTAAAAACGCAAAACG
The DNA here is from genome assembly GCA_007657795.1 of Dreissena rostriformis. NCBI lineage: Eukaryota > Metazoa > Mollusca > Bivalvia > Myida > Dreissenidae > Dreissena > Dreissena rostriformis. The sequence goes on from VMBQ01001551.1 coordinate 65,077, forward strand.
GTTTAAAAATTTGGAATGTTTCTGTTGTATTCGTTAAATTTTGTTACAACATGTGGATCGTTAAGTATAAAAGGCGTTAGAATTAAAACAGTCCGAATAGCCGAGTACATAAGGTGATATACTTTTAATCCAACGAACACAGATGCATGCCGCAATAGTGACACACTTTGTTCTTTTTACTTCTTTCTTGTCATTGTTAGGGAGCTTTACAATTCCGAAATTTAAATCTAACAATTTAAGACATAAACTGATATACTTCAACAATGCCCTAATCTGTGCACCAGACGCTTTAATCTTATGTTTATGTTTATCATTTCAAATGTAAGAATGATACATAATATTATTGAATGCGCACTCAGTAATGTGTGATGTACGCAGCTTAAGAAGATATAATACGACTTCAGAATAATGGGAAGTGCCAGCACAGTGGAATGAATTAGATGATAAGAAACATATGTCATAGGAAATGTAAAATATGTGTAGATATGTAAGAGGGAATTGCGATAAAAAAACAACTATTCTTCTTGAATACGCTAAAAATCGTGTGTTGTTTTTATAGTTTTAAGTTTCAAAGTTTCAAAGTTTATTGGCAATCCGGCATTCTTCCTTTGGTCAAGAACATATATACAAAAGAAATATGGCCAAGACAGTGAATCATACAATACTACAATTTAAACATGACAATCAAAAACAAATAATAAGTATGACTATTCAATACAGTTATGTCTTTTAACATGCAATTATACAACAGCTAGACGATTTAAAGTATCACATCTAAATTTGAACGCTTCAACCAAAAGTTTCGCAATACTTTTTAACTTAAGAACATTTGTGGTGGAAGACATCATTAATATGTATTTACTTATAGTAGACCATGGTGTCCTGATATTATATTTTATACGCAAATCATTATATAATTGACAACATAATAAAAAGTGATATTCTGATTCACAAACATTTTGGTTACAGAGTTTACACTTGCGTTCTTCTCGGGACAACCTACTATATCTGCCAAATTCTATTTCAAGACAATGTGAACTTAGACGAAATTGGCTCATTTTGATTGTTAACTTTTCATTAGATATGCAATCAAGGTATGTTTTCATATTCGATTTTTTTTTTTAATTTTAAGTACATTTCCATTTTGGACTGAGAAGCTAAACTATCGCTCCATTCTTGAACAAATTGGTCTTTGGTTTACCATGTAAGCAATGCCGCACGTGAAATTGGATAAATAACGCATATAACCCAAACCAAGATTGTCTAAAGTTGACTTCAAAGCATGACACCAAAGATTATTATTCGAACAATTTAAATTGGTTAAAACATTCATTTGTTCCATAAAAACTTGGTACAATAATGAATTTTGGTTATTTGCGACTTTTATCCAGTACCGCAATGCTCTAAGTTTGCATAAAACGGCTAGAGGGAATCTACCCAATTCACTAAGAACAGCATAGTTAGAAGTAGATTGTTCTACACAAAGAATATTTTGCAAAATTTGTAATGTAATTTATCAATATCAGAGTTGTCATAAATGATCGAGACTTCAGAACCACACAGTATGATTGGTGTTACTAATGCATCCAATAGAGCTAGTTTGGTTTTGACATCTAATTTGACACGGCCAAAAATAGATACAAGATGATGATATGCTCTAAGTGCTTGTTCATTTAATATTTTTACAGTATGAGACATATTTCCCGTGTAAAGGAATTTTATACCCAGATATACAAAACTATCGACAATTTCAAGGTACTCGTTATTTATTGACCATATGTAGTTGCACCTGCTTTTTCGTTTTTCAAATATGCATATTTTCGTTTTATTTATATTAATTTTAAGACCCCATTTAGAAGAGTAAAGGTATAACTTGTTAAGTTGGTTCTGAAGGCTTACTGGGTTAGTAGTAAATAATACAATTTCATCAGCAAATATCAACATAAAAACAGATAGCAGATGCATTTGTAAAATTTTGAACACTAATACAATTTTTAACATCATTTATAAACAATATAAAAAGTAGCGGCGACAGGGGATTTCCTTGTTTAACACCAAGAGATACATCAAAGAAGTCGGAGTACGATATATCCTGTGTGTTTTTATACATGACTTAACATTTGCATATACATGTATACTTTTTATCATTTTTATTATTTTGCAACTGAGACCTGATTCAATTAATTTAATCCATAATGCTTCGTGGATTACATTTTTTTTGTATTGTATCGAAAGCCTTTTCATAATCAATACAAGCACAATATAACCTAATTTTCTGCAAAAGAACATTTTGTATAATGCTTTGTAAGATAAAAATACAATCGGTAATACTACGTTTGTCTCTAAAACCGATTTGAAAAGGATTAAATATATGTTCTCCCTCACACCAGCAATTGATTCTGTTTAGTAGACAAAATGAAAATATTTTAGAAATTATATAAACAAGTGTGATTCCTCGATAATTGGAAGGCTCTTTCTTGTCACCTTATGAGCTCATCTATTTAAAAAAAAAAAATGAGCTGTTGTCATCACCTGAGCGTCGGCGTCGTTGTCCGGTTAAGTTTTGTGTTTAGGTCCACTTTTCTCATAAACTATCAAAGCTATTGCATTCAAACTTGGTACACTTACTTACTATCATCAGAGGACTGGGCAGGCAAAGTAAGATAACTCTTGCTGGCATTTTGACAGAATTATGTGCCCTTTTTATACTTAGAAAATTGAAAATTTGGTTAAGTTTTGTGTTTAGGTCCACGTTTTTCCTAAAGTATCAAAGCTATTGCTTTCATTCTTGCAACACTTACTAACTATCACAAGGGGACTGCGCAGGCAAAGTTATGTAACTCTGAATGGCATTTTGACAGAATTATGACCCCTTTTATACTTAGAAAATTGAAAATTTGATTAAGTTTTGTGTTTTGGTCCACTTTACTCCTAAAGTATCATAGCTAGTGCTTTCAGACTTGGAACAATTGCTAACTATCATAAGGGGACTGTGCAGGCAAAGTTTTGTAACTCTGACTGGAATTTTGACAGAATTATGGCCCATTTTCGACTTAGTAACTTTGAATATTTGGTTTAATTTTGTGTTTAGATCCACTTTACTTGGAAAGTATCAAGGCTATTGCTTTCAAACTTCAAATACTTTCTTACTATTATGAGGGTACTGTACCTGGCAAGTTGATTTTGACATTGACCTTTGAATGACATCTTGACTGTCAAGGTCAAAGTATAAATTTTGCTTAAATTGCCATAACTTCTTTATTTATTAACATATTTGATTCATACTATGACAAAACAACACTTACCTGACATACCACAATATACTCCACCCAAACCATCCCCCACGCCCCACCCCACCCAGAATCCCCCCAATTTTTTTTCCCCATTTTCTTCTTATTTTTGAAAGATCATCTAATAAATGACCACACCACACACTATAC